>FLMG01000761.1:111672-128902 GCA_900088475.1 Hyphochytrium catenoides
ATGGGAAAGCGTACTTTGTCCCTCAGCCCTGCCGCTCTCCGTCATTTCTCTTGAGATTCTCTGGCTTCCCTTTTCTTTGGTGGCTGCTTATATTCCTGGATGTAGCAATTCTTTTATAAATGCAAGGAGCTCTTTGAATATCTCGGTATGCGGTATGCTAACTCGAGCTCACTATTGTCGTCAGGTGTCTGTGCCACTGCTGATGCAAACTTTGCTGACGACGGAGAGAGCAAGGCAGACGCTGCTGCGGGAGGAGGAGAGAACGGGGAAGCTGCCTCTTCGAAGGGGCCAACGGCGGACGAGCTGATTGAAGCAAAGGCTAAGGAGAAAAAGAAGAAGAAGAAGAAACTCTCTAGAAATGAACTGAAGGCCCAGGCCGTAAGGAGACAGCAGCGCACTTTGCGTTGGATTATTGCGGGCGGGAACACCGCGGGAGCCAAGAGAGAGTCGGACACTGAAAGCGACTAATCTTCTAAGGCAGTCAGTCCTTGGCATGTTATAGAGTATGATAAGGGCGATGTGGGGCATGGGTAACAAGGAGAAGAGCTGAGTAGCGAACCATTAGAAGTGCGAGATCAGGAGAACCGGCTTCCCCAAGAAGCGTTGAAAAGATATTGAAAGATTTAACATTAATTTAAAGGATAAAACAGAGTAAACAGCTAGAGCAATATGTTGAATGAGAGTGGCAGAAGCGAGAGAAGGGATAGAAGGTCAGATGAACAGCTTCCAGGACACTTTCTCCTTGTTGTCCTCTCTCTTTTCTCCGATGTAAAACTTCTCTTTCTCTCTCTTCTCCCTCTCTCTTTTCCTCTTCCTCTCGCTTCTCAATCAGTGACGAATCAGTGACAGTGAAAGTCAAGCAGTGCCACTTGCTGGTACTTGACAGCAGAATATTTGCGCTGGACGGAGTCCTGCTTCTTATGCATCGACGCTGGACGACTGTTTGATGGAAGCACCAACTCTTGGAGGTCTGCTATACAATTATCTAGATCCTTGAGCTGATAGCGGGAGCACTCCGCGAGCGCTGCGTCCTAGAAGTGTGGAAAAACTTGGTCAATACAGAGTTCGCCAGTAGACCTTGTGTCATTCTTTCACTTCTTTTTTCTCTCTTGGAGCACATCGCTTCCTCAGATATCCCGCAGGTAGTTCTCTGTCATCCTCTTCCCGTAACTCAACCTGATCCGAGTCATCTAGTGGGAGTCTTCTACCCTTGGCGCTTCTATGGTTCACCACTTGTGAAGGCTCTGATCCCCCTGAATCACTCTATTGCTGCCCAGCTCGCTGCTCTCTTTTCCGGTCGCCTAGACTTACCCATGGCTCACTCTCTCCCAGGAGCTTTCTGGCGAGATAGGCGGACGAAGCAGCTAGTGCAGAGGGCAGATAGTCCATCATATGGCTCTCGATAAGCGTCATCTCGCAGAGGTAGTGTGCCAGAGCTCTGACCTTTTCTTCTCTCATCCCGTCCACTCCCCTGTTCTCCGAAAGAGAGACAGCGCGAAGGAAGCGGTTGAGAAAGTAAAGTGGCGAGGCAACAGTGACCTTGAAGTTCAAATTCTTCAGGATCTCCTCTTCCATGTCCAGAATGTTCTGGGCAGAGTAGGCTTTGTCCGTGATGTATACAAGGTCACTGAGCTCCGGCGGATAGATTTCTTCGTACTTTGAAGCAACCAGCAGAGCTGTGACTCCTACCAGTTGCAGCTGTTCTTGGGGCACTTCCACACGGGCGAGGAAGCGATCTATGAGGTTTACAGTGAGAAAGAGTGTCTCATCTTCCATCTTGAACTTTGAATGTACATCTATCAGCCAATCCACGAGGATGAGGCGCTTTCGAGGCGTGATCTCAGGTTGAAGATCCATATAAGCGGAGGAGAGACGTTCTCTAGTCTGTGGAGAGAGCAAGGCAAATGGGAAAATGAGCGAAGAGAATGAAAGGGAGGGACAGACCAAGAGAGAGACGTGTACACAATGGAAGCAATTACGTTGAGAGAGCTTGCGAAAGACGGCGAAAACGATGAGATGGCACGCAAGAAGCAGTTTTTAACCCTGGGGTAGAAGAGAGGAGGAGGATAAAGATGTCTGATGAAGTGTGCAAGCCGCAGCTGTGCCTTAGGAATAGCACCTTCCTCCATGTGAGAGCATGTGAGATAGGCCATAGCAGTTGTAAACGATATCGAAGACTTCTCGACTCATAAAAAGAGAGAGAGTGAGAGAGAGAAAAGGTCGAGAGGATATTGATAGAGAATGAGGACAGCGCCTCGTAGAGAGCAGGAGAAAGAAAGAGCAAGTGCTTCCTACCTCGAGCTCCCGATAGTTAGCGTCAATGTCGTCAATGTACTCTGGGGCCATCAGAGGGTCATCATACATTACATCTCGTTGTATGTGTCTCTCTCTTCTGTGCTCACTTTCCCGCTCCTCCTCTTCCCACAAGGGGACTGGGCTTATGAGCATCGCATCCACAGCCTCAAAAGGAGAAGACTCTTCCTCTTGTACAAAGTCCTCTTCTTCCTCCTCTTTTGTGGGTATGGGATCCTCTAAGAGTCGAAGTATATCTCGATCTCTCTCGTCCAACCAGCTGGGAGCCTCGTCCTCGCTCTCTCTTCGTCTGCTCTCGTCTCTCACTCTGTCCATTTCGTTGATGTCTCTGCAGGTGCCCTGAAGATGGATGTTAACGGTCTTAGAGAGAGAAAGGAAGAAGATTGAGGCGTAGCAGGAAGGGCTGGACCAGAAACAAATGTTCTATGAACAGCTGAGAAAAGCTAGAGAAGGAGCCAGTGAGGAAACGGGGGAGGAGGAAATAATGCTTTAAGGGAAAGAGAGAAGGTGTTTTTCTTTCTTATCAACGAACGATTCACAAGAGATTGTACTAGAGACGACGATACAAAGGAGCAAGAAAAAAAAAGAAGAGGAAGAGAGAGAGAGAGAGAGTCGGGTTGAGCTAACGGTCAAGGAGAGTTAACAGGGAAGCAAAGTGTTTGCATGAGATAGAAGACAGATGTCTAACCTCTGAAAGCGGAGCCTTCGCATGTCTCTCTTGAGGTTGAGAGACAACATTTGTCATGTCGCCCAGGATATTCCTCTTAAACCCAGGTTTTCCATGCTGAGAGAAAGAGAGAGAGCCCTTCACGGTGTCTCCCTTTCTTTTCAATAAGCCCCCTCTCTCTTGCAGCTTAGTGCTCATAAGGCCGACATTGTGGTTCTCATCCTGAGGACCGGGGTCCTGATGCAATAGAGAAGACGTGAAGAAAGAGAGTCAGAAAAAAAGAGAGAGGAAGAGACAGAAAGGAAAGAGGTGCACGAGTGTATGAGAGGGTTAAATGAGAGAGCCAAAGAACTTGGAGAGATTATCTCCCCCAGCAGCCTCCTTACCCGATAGACGAAGGCCATAATGGACGGCTTTAGCTGCTGCCGGATGACAATGGAAGGTCCTTGGCAAGTGCGGGAGCCAGGAAGGAGAAACAATTGAGAGGGGAGACCGGACTGTGTGCTGTTTGTTGCCTGGTCGTCTGCTGCTCTTCAGCGCACACTCAGCAAGACAGAGAAGCTTTTTGAGAGTGATGCCCTCGTCCTCCGCTGATCTTTCTCTCTTGATGAAGCGTCGACCGCGCGTATATCAATCGGTTGAACTCCTGGCTTCGTTCTTGAGAGGAAGAGGACAAGTCTGGCGAAGAAGCGGCATCTCCCTCGCCACTGAGGTTAAATTCTCCCACGCTCTCTCCCTTTCTGTCTCATTCTTGGCGCAAAATCGCGGCAGTTTCTCTCCGCTCGTACTGGCAGAAGAGAGAGAGAGAGAGAGAGAGGGTGCAGATACCCTACGTACAGTTGGATCAGACAAGCCATAAAAGTATTTTTTCACCGAGAGAGAGGGAGAGAGAGAGACAGAGAAAAAGAGAGAGAGAGAGACAGAGGTGGAGAGAGAATATTGACGACAGAGATGACAGCATGTCAGAGTGCAGGAGAGAAGAGAGATGAGGTGCAAAGGGGGCATAATGGAACAACGAACGGCAAAGCCAAAGGCAACAAGCAGAAGAGAGAGATGACCCAGAGAGACAGACATACACAGCCGCTCCAGATCCGAGCCAGAGGGGAGGAGGAGGGTAGGAAGACACGCCAAAGGACCGGCAGAGACGAGAGAGAGGGAGAGAGAGACTAAGAGCGAGAGCGAAAGAGACAAGCAGCGAGAGCGATGAATGGAGCGAGAGAGCAGAATAAAGAGAGAGAGAGAGAGAGAGAGAGAGAGAGAAAGAAAGAGAGAGAGAAAGGCAGAAAGAGAGAGAGAGAAAGAGAGCAGAGAGGCAAGAAGATCCACAGCTTCAGGTTTCCCGCGCTTTTCCCTCCGTCGGAGCTGTCCGCTGAAGAGCCCAACCTTTCTGATCGTTACCCATACATAAGCCGGATACCTACGGCTTATATACGTAAAACCAGTGGTCTGAGAAGACATCACCCAAACCTACGCCGCCCTTGAATCCCTTGCTGATCGCACTTGGGAGCTAGTGTAACGTCCAGACTGGTTTTGAATTTTGAGCCGTTAGAAAGAGGGCAGAGTCCGCAAAGCAAATGCTGTAACAGCTGTTAAAGGGCTTGAAAAGGCTTTTTCTCGCATTGAACGATGGCGGAGTTCTGATCTGGTACGACTGCTTTAAGCTCCTGTAGCTCTGCCTTTAGCGTAGACTGTAAAGAGCAAATTTGGACGAAGGGTTACATTTCGCGTTTGATGGTCTTCTTGACCTTTTCACTACGAGCGCTCTGTCTGTCTGTCTGCCTGTGTTTTCCTATGTGTCTTTCTCTCTCTCTCTCTTTCTCTCCCTCTTTCTACTTTCTCTCTCTTTTTCTCTCTCCTTGCCGCTCGTTCTCTTTCTGTTTTCCCACTGCTTGATCTAACATCCTCCTCTCTTTCTCTCTCACTCTTTCTCTCTCTCCCTCTCGCTCTGTCTCTCTCTCTCTCAGCTCCCACGCTCTTGTTGAACTCTCCTTTCCTCTGCATACACTACTCTCTCTCACTGCTGGCTTTTCTCACTCTTCTTCCTCTCAGGGCACTCTTTCCTCATGTCTGTCATTCTCCATAGCAGTCTTGAATCCATCAGCTGCCTCAGTAGGACTCTAAGCCTCGCCCTTCACCACCCACGAAGCGATCCGATAAGCTCTTGCTAGCCGGAGAGACCTTCTGAGGCAGACATTGAGGGCACAGACGGAGAGGCAAGAGAATCGTTACATCGCTAGAGAAGGGAAGTCATCGGGCGCTGCATATCCTGACCGGGTTAGATAGACACTGACGGCGGTCAATGGCTCATCAGTAGCAGGTCCGAAGTGCTAAGCAACAGAAGAGGGCAACGCCTTCAGGAGGCTCAATAAATAGCGAATAAGAAGATGAGTTCAGCCTTCACTCCTTTCGACTCCAGGTAGAGCGGTGGCTCCTAGCAGAGTCTCTTCTTTGTCCTCTTTCCTGGGCACTTCATCCTCAACTATTCTTTCCCCTCTTGTTTCCTTACATCTCCTCCTCTATATCTGCCCCTCGCTCACGCTCTGCGGCTGTGGCGTTTTTCTCTGTCATTGATATCTAGAACTTCCTCTTCTTTGATATCAAGCAGCCCCACGTGACTTAGCCCTATGTTCTCGCCTCTTTGGCTTAGAGAGTCTTTTGTCCGAGAATGGGAGAAGGTGAAACACGCCCAACACCAAGTAAGAATGGGATACAAGTCATAGACATAGAGATTGAACGATTGCGACAGAGGACTGACGGAAGTGGGGCAGAAGCGGAGAGAGAGAGAGAGAGAGAGAGAGAGAGAGAGAGAGAGGTGGAGCACAGAGAGAGAGAGCGAGAGAGAGAGAGAGAGAAGAGAAAGAAGAAGAAGAAGAGACAAGGGAGCTATCAGGAGGAGAAATGGGTCCGGAAACTTTGGGAGCTAACGGCTCTTGGCTTCTCTTCTCTGTGGAAGATTGAAGAGGAGAAGCTTGCTCTGACGAAGGGGTGGCGAAAGATAGAATTGACACATAAAAAGCTTCAAGATGAGCGAGCACGGTTGGCCTCTACTGTCCAAATCTTCTCGGTCCATCTGATATTCTGCTCTTTCTTCATGATGCTCTCCTGCTCGTATGTTACCTGCCTTTGTCTCTCTCGTCCCTTTGACTTCGTCTCGTTCCAGGTCTCTCCTCCCTCATCAAGGGATTCTTGTCCTTTGCTGCTAACTTTCTCTTTCTCTGTAGCTTTTGCTGCCAATCCACTCTCAATGTCTGCCTTTCTACAATGGACCTCGCTCGCGTTGTCCTCCCAGCATCTCTCACGACAGCCTTTGACATTCATCGCTATCTTTGTTTCAGCTTCGAAGACGAGGTTCAGAGAGAGTTGCACTTCCTTCCTCCTCATACAAAGGTTGAAATGAATGTGGGAGGACAGGTAGGCTCCTGGGACGCCTCCTCTCTTTTCTTGCTCTCTCAGTTCTCTATTCCTCTCTCCCTCTGCCTATGTGCCTCTATCACTCGCTCTCTCTCTCTGGACAGTGGACCTCACCTTTCCTCTTCACAGCTTCTACTTGCTGCAGTCTGCCTCCTTCCCTTCTGCTCGCCTTGTGCCTGAAGCTTAGAGCACGATTTGTCACAAGTCTCCCTTGGCACCCGAGAGGCTCCTTTTTAAAGCATCCTCTTCCTTCCTGTCGTCTTGCTGCCTATTCTCTCTCTTGAGGAACGGGATTCTTACTGAACTTGTTAGGTGTTTGTATCAACGGTCGACATTCTTTCTCGGGATCGCTTCTCTCTACTGGCTCTGCTCTGCACGGAGAATTGTCCCATCGAACGAGACTCAAGCTCCGGGTGCTACTTCTTTGACCGCGATTGGTAAGCACTATAGATCACTAGAGAGAATAGAGGATAACACCTTGGAGAGAGGAGAAGACCTACCCAAGCGGGAGCGACCCAGCAGAGACTAGAAACGAAGAAAGAAAGAAAAAAAAAAGAAAGAGAGAGAGAGAGAGAGAGAGAGAGAGCGCCAAGAGGTATAGAGATGAGGGGGCATGCAGTAGGCCAGAAGTGGGTCCCAGCACGACCAACAAATGGCGAGCACCGCAATCAAAAAGAGTCAAGGAACAAGCAATAGAAGACAGAAACTGAGGCCGAATGCCGGAGAAGAAGAGAGAGATGATCGAGAGGAGACTAGTCAAAGGGGCAAGACTGCTAAGCCCCTCTCCTCTCTCGCTCCAGGTACATTTTCCGTTACATTATGCAGTTCTTACAGGACAAGTCTCTGCCAGATTCAATGGAGACACTTAGAGAGCTGTACGGATCCGAACTCGGCGTCGTCTCTTATAACCTCTTTCCCGCTACTCCCACGACCAACTGACTTTGGCTTCCTCGATTTTTCTCTCTTGGGTCTACTCTGTGTTCTTGTTAAGAAGGCTACAGTGACTCTTTCTTATGCACTGTGTGTCTTTCTATCTCCTCTCCCTCTGTCTCTCTTTTTTATCTCTTCTTCGTACTCCGTTTAGCCTAAGATATCGTCCACCAGGTACTTTGAAGCAAGCTTCTTTCGGATCGGGTTGCTGCGTCACGCCATAGAGAGACGGTAAGTGCGCCAGTACATTGAGGCCTCCATGTTACCGGTAGGAAAGAAAGAGAGAAGAGAGAGCTGAAGGGGCCGTCTTTCTCACGATGACGAGTGAAGTCTAGCCTTCTCACTCTATCCCTCGTCTTTATGTCAGTCTCTTGGACTTAGGCCAGGGAGAGCTTACGGACTTCAGTTACTTCGATGACTTCACAAAGCGAGATGCTGCCTCTGTCAGGCCCGAGAAAGCGGTAGGAGGAAGTGGGAAGGGCAGCTCCGCTAAGGGAAAAGGCGAAGAGAGACTCAGTTGCTAATGATAATTTATTTATTATCTCGAGAATTTGTTGGTTCCCTCATCAGCTCAGTGGATAGAAAACGTACCTAGCTGCTCCCGTCTCCGCCCATCTTCTGCTCGGTTCCTTAGTCCCTAGCTCCTGCAGAAAATGTCTTGTTGCAGGCCGTCGACATTGCTGGCTATCCTGTCTCGCCGTGATCTGCGTTAAACCCATACATCAGGAGCCAAGTGACACCTGGCGTGTCATCGCAGTGTGCCCTTTCCTTCTCGCTGTCTCTCATGAGCAGCGCCTGGCTGAGGTTCATGCAGCTGACGCTGTCGTTTCGTCCGCTTATTGACCTTTGTCCCATCCTCTGCAGCACTAACAGTGGAGAGAAGCTTTCTTAGTAGAAATAATGCAGTGTCTTCCTGCTCCTCCTCTTCCCTCAGGAGTGACAGAGCCTAAGCGGTGGCCGAAAAGTCTTGCCCAGTCGATCAACCGCTTCAAATAGCCGCTAACCGAATACTATTCAAGGCGTTTTGACCGTTAGCAGGCGTTTGTCAATACGTTAACGGCTATGGAGGTGGATACGGCCCGGAAGATGGGATGAGAATCTTTTTCTCTCTCGATTGTTGAGGTTGGCCGAGCTCTTTCTTCTCTCCTCTCTCTTTCACGTCTTCTTCCTCTTATCAGTTCTCTCTTTCTTCTCTCTCCTGGATGAGTGTTTGACACTCCTCCTTCTCTTCCCTTGCTCATGCGCTTCGTCTCCCTCTTGCTCTTGCTCTCTTTCTCTCCGCTTGATGTTGCTCTCTCCTCCTCTCCTGTCAGATTGTCAGGAGCTTGTTTCCTAAACCTTCCACCTCGGCAAACCTAGCATCCGCGTTCTTGTCCCGTGACAACACGACCAGGAAAACAGGCGCTTCTCTCGCAGTGAGGCCTTCCTAACTCATTCCTCTCTTTCTGTGTGCACGTTACTCTGAAGTTAGTAGCAGCTTTTCTCTCATTCGCTTGCTATCTGGACACCGTCATGGCCTCTTCCGTCCGCTTCGAGCTGCTGCGAAAGGAGGATCTTCCCGCTTGTCTAGCGCTAGAGCGCGCCGCCTTTCCAGCGGATGAGGCAGCGAGTGAAGGAGCCCTGCAGATGAGACTAGAGGAAGCACCAGCGTTCTTCCTGGGCTGCTACACCGAGAAGAAGAAGCTGATCGGGTATATCTGCGGCACATTGACGGCCGAGACGACGCTAAGCCATAGCACGATGTACACGCACAACCCGCTGGGGTCCACGCTCTGTGTACACTCCGTCGTGGTCGAGAAGGAGAGCCAGCGGCAAGGCATCGCGACTGCCATGATGAGACATTATGTTAAGAAGATGGTCACTGACCATGTAAGGCAAGGGCTGACCATCTGACAGCTATCTCTATGAGAACCGTCTCTCTCCTTGCTATTCTCTGACGTGCAATAGTCTGTTTGCTCTCTGCTCTGCTCTCTCTTGCTCTCCAGCTTCTACCACTTTTCTACCCCATTCTGTCGCCTTTAGACCAGCACTGTCCTATCGTTCTTCTTATATGAAGTCCTCTATTTCTCTCGGCCAGTCTCCAGCTCTCTCTGTCCTTTCTCATTCTCCATCTCTCTCTCACTGTCCTCTCTCTCTTCCATCAGATGCTATCTCGATGGGTACGTTCTCTCTCTTCTTCATATTATGATCGCTGCCTCTTCTGACTCTCTTTCCTCTCAAACCAATCCTCTTCCTCTTTCTCATAAAAAAGCTTGAGATCCGGCGCATAGTTCTCGTGTCAAAAGCCCACCTCATCCCTTTCTATGTTAATTGTGGCTTTCAGCTGGATGGAGAATCCTCTCTGGTGCATGGTATAACGGGCTCTACTGCTCTTTCTGTCTTTCCTCTTATCTAGCCGTCTTTTTTGGCCCTCTCACTCTCTTTCGGAGGGATGCTCTATCTTTCTAGCACTCTTCCTCGCTCTGTTCCCTAATCTCTGCCTCACTGGCCTGTAGTCAATCTCTCGTCCCCTTTGTTCTGACCCACATCTCTCTAGCGTTTACCTCTGTTGGTTCTTGCTCTGTCTCTTTCTGATTCTGTTTCCTTGTCGCTATATGTTGGACAGGGAAGGACCCCTGGTATGAGCTCTGGTACGACTGCTTTGTGAACCGCTTCGTGAAGATCTATCAAGTGAGCAAGCACAAGCGTTCTTTCTCTCTCTCTCTCTCTCTTTTTCTCTCTCTCCACCCCTCTCGCTCTCCTCATCGCTCGTACGTTCTGCTGTTCTTCTCCTTCTCTTCCTTTCCTTTCTAGTAGCTTTTGATTACATTGAAACTTGAATCTCACTCTTGCTGGTTCCTGTGGTGACTCTTTTGCGCGCACTCTTGTAACTGGATTGCTAGTTATGTCGTCCTTCCTTTCCTATCATCCAAAGAGACGAAACACGTCTGCATGCCATCTTCCATTTCTGCTGGAAGCTGAAGCTTCCCTCTCTCATCTCTTGACTTCTATAGGTGGACTCCTTCACGGACCAGATTTTCAAAGGCAATCCCGCGGCTGTGGTTGTCTGTTTAAAGCCTGGGGACCTCCTGATTGCTGACGAAGAGGACGAGGGAATGATGCAACGCATTGCTTTGGAGATGAACCTCAGCGAGACGGCGTACGTGAAGAGGAAGAAAGAAGGAGTGGACAACATCTTCTACTTGAGATGGTTCACCCCAGGTGATGGACGCATCACGTAATGTCTCTCCCTGCCCCCTTTTCTTCTCTCTGTCATCTCTTGTTCTTTCTCTTGTTCTTCTTCTTCTCGTCCTTTCTCTCCTTCTTCGCTTTCTACACAGGTTGTACACTTCTGCCGCCGCGTTTTCAAGTAAACTCAAACTCTGCCGAACGTCTTCCCTCGCTTTCTCATTGACCGCAGCTGCCGAAGTGGCGCTGTGTGGCCACGCGACTTTAGCTGCCGCTCATGTGTTATATAACGAGGGCTTCGTGGACAAGGATAAGACGATCGAGTTCCACACAAAGTAAGGTGCTTCTCAGCAATCTCACCCCTTTCCAAGCCATCATGACAGCTATCATGGCCTGCCTTACTGTCGTCTTCGTCCCCTTAAGCCTTCCCACTGTACCGTTTTCCACGGGTCTTCCTCTCTTCTGTCGCCGTCTCTCTGTACGTCTTGTGCTCTCTCTCCGCTTTTTGCTCTCACTACTTCTACTCTGCAAAGGCTCATAGCGGAGCTGTTCCTTTCTAACTCCACGTTTATTCGTTGGCCAGGAGGAGCGGTGTCCTCAAAGCCTGGCTCACCACCTCCTACTCGGACACTCCTTGGATCTGCCTTGATTTCCCAGGCGCCACTCCCAAAAAATTGACGGGAGAGGTTGCTTCCTCTCTCCAGATAGAGAAAGCACTGAACATAGAAGCGAAGGACGTTCTCTTCCTTGGGGAAGACAGAACCAGCGCCTTCGTGGAGATAACAGATGAGGCATTTAAGCGGTTACGGCCCGATAGCAGCCTGATCAGGGCCATGCCTTTCCGGTAAGTTGGTCTAGAAGTACCTCTTTTACCTTTGAGGACCATTGTATGCCTCAATCGTAGGCATCTACCACGCTCAGCTAACGGAGAACTGCCACCTTCTACGTTAAGACTGTGTCTAGGACTACAATTTCATCTTCTCTCGCCGTTGTTTGCTTCAACAGCTGTTGTTCTCTTTGTACTCCGTCGCTCTAACGTAGCTTGGATTACTTTGCGCAGTTCTCTCTTTCCTCCTATAGTGCCGAACCTGCTATCATTATTTTGCCTTCCTTTTCGCCTTCTAATTACTTTGTCTCACTTTTTTTTCTATTTCTGTCTTAATGTCGGGGGATCGTCAGGGGCCTTACCGTGACATGTGAGGGCAAATATCTTGAGAAATATGACTTTGCTAGTCGCTACTTTGCACCTCAAGTTGGAGTGGAGGAGGATCCTGTCACTGGCAGTGCCCATTGCGCTCTCTGCCACTACTGGGCAGCAAAGAGAGAGAAGACCCAGCTGCTAGGACTTCAATCCTCTTCGAGGTCAGGAGAGGTGCTAGTCAACCTCCAGAAAGACGGCAGAGTCTTTATCTCAGGGCCTACCGTAAAGGCGTTGGAAGCGACAATGCCCATCACGCCCAAGTTCTACGTGAGCTAGGAGAGAGACAGCACACAGCGGGCATCCAATATGGAAAGAAAGAGAGACTAGAAGAGAAAGAGAGAGAGATAATCGATAAGAGGAGTAGGGAAGAAATGGAAAGAGAAGGAAAGGGGAAACGAGCTAAGACAAGAAGGAGGAAAGAGAGAGAGAGAAGAAGGGAGAAACGGCTGCACTCGGGAAGGCAACAAAGGGAGATTCGAAAAATCTAGCGGAGTACATGTGGTTCGCGCTTTTATATAAATAGGTTCACACTTTTTGCAATAGATAACACTCTTTTTGCCCCATAAGTAACTGCTATAGAGCTGATGGCTTTCCTTTCCCTGTCGGGCCTTAAATGAAAGCCATGGGAAAGAGAGTGAGCTAATAGAAGATACTGGGGTAGGAGAGATGCCGAACTAGGGTGACGGTGTGCTTCCGTTTGTGCAGAGAGTGGACGCTCACAGGTGCGTGAATGAGATGACGACTGACAGATGGTAGGGACACAAGCCCCAGGCCAACCCTAGCACCTGATGATGCAGATCCGCGAGGGAGACACTGAGAAAGAGCTAGATACCGCCATCACTCACCTCTTTGAGCGGGGACTAGTTCCTCTTCCGTCTTCTCGTTCTCTTTGGGGCGAGCTTGCTTGCGTGCAGCCTAACTCCACACCTCTTTGGATAGAGAGGTGTTTCTAGATCTAGCACTACCGGACGGACAATGCCCGTGAATAGCCAGAGATGAAATTAGAAAGCTGCCGAACATCCTCTAGCGAGACCTCCCACCGACGTCTTTTAGTACGTTTGAACGTGTTTAGAAAGAAAGAAGCTGGTTCTACTAGCTGCTACTTCGAAGTCCACCTCCTTTCGGCAGCAGAAGACGGGACTATCAAATGTCAACGCCGATAGACGATAGTAAACAACAGACAAAAGAAAGATAAGGAAAGGTGGCCTTCCCGTCAGAGTGCTTTGCTGGTGGTGGTGCAACACGTAAAGTTCCTCTGTTGAGCAATTGCTAATAACCTACTCCCAGCAAGTTTATTAACAGAGAGGATGAAGTACGTACTCCGGAGTAGGTTCCTTATGACAAGGTTGACGCCTCGGCTGAAGTTAGGGTTATTTAGTCAACAATGAACTTTGGGTCTATGACTCACGGCTTCACTTTCTCTTCGGTCTTGAGGAGAATGCCTTTCAGTCTGGGAGTCTCTTCTACTGCTCGGGGCAAAGGTTGAGACTGCTAACCCTTCTTCCTCTTACACTGGTGCAGAAGTGCTTTGTGTTTACAGTTTCTGTATCCCATGAGACGTGAGACAGAGTCAAGAAGAAGCCAGCAGCAGGGTGAATTATTAGCCTTCAGCAGTACTCGTAGTAGAACTAGCCTTACCTTTCTCTTTCTCTTCATCGTCTTCTTCTTCCTTTCCATGTCCCTCTTCTCTTCATTTTCTTCCGTTATCTCATTTCTCATCTCCGTTTCTGGTGTATCTTCTTTGCAGATGCCCCACCAAGCAGCCGCTTCTTGTACCAATCGGAGAGCTAAGGAAGAGATGGAAAGGAAAGAGAAGACTAAGAAGAGAGAGACAAAAAGAAGAGAGAAAGAGAGACAGAGAGCGGAGGGAAGAAAGAGCGCTTCAGAGAACAAGAAGAGAGAGAGGGAGAGAGAGAGAAGAGAGAGAGAGAGAGAGAGAGAGAGAGAAGAGAGAGAGAGAGAGAGAGAGACTAGCTTGGCGCTATGAGTGCTTGCCTGTTGAGAAAGCCAGCTTCTCAGATGTCCATGGGTCCTGGTGACGCTCTCTGCTTTTTTAGCCCCGTCAATCCCTCTCACAGCAGCATCTCGACTATCAGTGGGTGCAGGTGCGGTACGTCCGTGGGATAAAACAGTAGTCAGGTAAAGAGCGCTCAGGGTTATAAAACAGTAGAGGTAGAGCGCTCAGGGCAGTGTAAAACAGTAGAGATTACGTGCGCACTGACTACGAAGTTAGGTACTGTACTGCATCGTTTTCAGTCGCAAAACGAACAATACTCAATACTAACAGAGCGGTTTATCTGTTTAGTGCGCACGTCCTAGACAAGTTATCAATTACTCCGTACATGATGTTGAAGTAGCCATTTGCGTACGCACCTTCAACCCGAGAATAGGAACTCCCAAATCTAGCAACAATTACCAAAATTAGGTCGATGCTACGCATTAGTGTTTTTACATCTCCTCCGTCTTTATGTTTGTTAAAGAGAGTATTTCCGGGGAAGCAATAATAGACAGAAATTTTAGAGATCCTAGGAGAGGAGGAAAGTCCAGACCGCACTTTTACTGCACCACCAATGTCTACCAGTAGTAGCTAATAAGGCGCTACCATAGAAAGCGAGGCAGACAAACTCTCTAACTAGCGCCTCTCTCTCTCTCTCTCTCTCTCTCTCTCTCTCTCTCTCTCTCTCCCTTCCCTCCCTTACTCCCTTGTTCCCTCTCTCTCTTTTTCTCTCTCTCACACACACTCTCTTTCCCTCCTCAACCCGCCCTTACTTTCTTCTCTCCACGTCCGACTTAAAGTGCCCTTTGCTGCATAGTTAGTTTGCATGTCTGCCTCGCTACCTAGAACTGCCTCTCCGGCTCCCTTTCGCATGTTTTTTTGTCTTCTGCATCTTCTCGCTCTGGCACTCAGGGCTTTCTCCATAGAAGGATCAGGAAAGGTGGAGGCGGACGTACTCTGCAATAAAGACGCCACTTTCTAGAGGCTCTGCCACTTGCTAGCGTGGATCTTGCTCTTGATTTCTGTCCACTACTACTGGTGTCCGAGTCTGCCTGCATGAGGAAAGAGATGACTCATTATGAAGTTCTCGGAAGGAAAGCGGTGAGAAAAGATGGAAACAGGTGCCAGAGAAGAGAAAGGAAAGCGGAGAGCTGCGCTTTTGCAGTACCTCGGACAGAGCGATGCGTTTGCTTCCTTCATTCTCAAACTTTCCCGTTCAAGCAAAACAGAACCTCGGACTGCCAGGAGACACCATCACAGTCTCTTGACAAATCCTGGTACCAGCACCTACTAGCAGCTTCTCTGCCTCTCCACTCTCTCGAAGCTTTTCCATCCTAACCAAGATGAGAGTCGCTACGCTTCTCCTTACGGTCTCCGCTGCTCTTCTGGCCAGCGCCACCGCCGAGGTCCCTCAAAACTTGGACTTGTCTAAGCATGATTGGGACTCGGAGGCTGTTGCCGAAGAACTCTCCTTCAGTGACCGCACTCTCTATGAGGTCGCTGACTATGACTCCGCTATGGAAGAGGCCCTTGAAGACAGTCTGCTGCAGGAAGAGATCGAAAAAAGCTCAAGGAGATGGCTGGAAGAGCTCTCTGATCTAAACGAAGATATCTTATCTGGAGACGATGACGATAGCGATGCTGATAATTACCCGGACCTCCTTCCAGAGGCACAGGTCGTTCAAATGCGCTCTGTTCCTTCCGATAGCGGAGCACAGCAGCCCAATGATGCCAACTCGCTTCCTCAGGAAGCAGCCGATGCCGCACCTCAGGAGGAAGGAGCGGAATACGAGTTTTCAGTGGACAAGCTCTTTGATGAGGAGGAAGATGGGCCAGTTCCGTCAAGCTCGGGTCCTGCACAGACCACAGCCTTACCATTCTTAACTGAGTCTGAGGTTGCATCTCTCCCCACTGCCGGATCAAAGCCGACGACCGAGGAGAAACCCGCGACTTCAGAAGAAGAGAAGACTTCGGAACAGTCAAAGGAAAGTAGCTTTTCTCTCCGAGGTGCAGACAACAACAAGGCTGCTGACGAGAAAGAGGAGGAAACAAGCGGATCCAGCCCCGTTCCTATGATTGTCGGTATCGCTTTAGGTGGTGTTGCTCTGCTTGCTTTGATTGTGGGCTTTATCATCTGGAGGCGGAGGCGTGCCGCTCAGAGCACCGTGGATTTCTCTACCCCTGCGGGCCGGGACTCAGCCTTTTATCATCCATAAGTCGTTTGTCCGTCTCATCTCTCTCTCTCTTCTCTCTTTTCCTTCTCTATTGACGTCTTCTATCATCTTCCTGCTTGCTTCTTCCCTTCCCTAATACTAACTTGTTATTATAAATATTAGCCCTACATTCAATGTCTCCCGATTACTATGTCTTCCTGCTTGGACATAATCCATCACCCCGCGAGAGATAAGAGAGAGAGAGAAAGAGAGCAAGAGAGAGAGCGTTCCCTTCTACTTCTACTCATGCCGTCAGCCTTCACTGACGAGGAAGCATCTGTCCACTAGAGAATGTGTTAGAGGAAGACGACCATGGGAGAAGCGTGGGAACAGGATCCACGTGCCCCTGCAGAAGAATTGGATGACCTCTTCTGAAGATTGTGAGAGAAAGAAGTGTACCACGATTGACTCATCCTGGAGGCTCGGATGAGTAGGAGCAACAGAAGAGAGAGAACGAGAGGAAGGGGAGAGAAAAGACAGAGAGAGAGAGAAGAGAGACGAGGAGGAGAGAGACACAAGAACGAAGCTCACTACTGGAGGAGTACTAAATTATACCGGTGATCAAGTATAATGTGTTACAAAGTAACATTAATCAGGAATAACTGCCTGTGGATTGACAATATTGTTTATATGGTAGCTGTGCTCCAGCTGTTGGACAGTTGAAGCGTTCCAACACAGCAAGCAGGCAGAAGAGGAGAAAAAATCCCACGCATCCTTTCGCAGACACTCTCTCTCTCTCTCTCTCTCTCTCTCTCTCTCTCTCTCTCTCTCTCTCTCTCTCTCCTCTCTTTCTCTTTTGCTCTCGTTCTCTCCCTCTTCCTTTCTGTCTGTCTGCCCTTTCCGCTCCCTTCCATTCCATTATTAACCACGCTTTCCATCCTCATCTTCCGCTGTGCCCTTGCTAAGCTTCACAAATCGCTGCGGCGCCCAGGGCTCCATTGCCCTGTCCTTTTCCTTTTCATAGGTTGACGAGCCAAAAGAAGCGCCATCATGGTCCAGCGCCGAGATAGAGAGAGGCACACTCTCGCTGTTATCTTTTGGCTTCGCCTCGTTTGAGTGGTTACCTTTAGACAACGGGCATGGGACCCAAGGGGACGATTAGAGACGCCCCAAAAGCCGAAGGCAAAGAGAGGAAGGCCCAAGAAGCAGGAGCCGCTCCTGCGTATAACCCTGACAAGTATAAGAGTGACTCCTCCACTGTCGCCCTCTCCTTCGGACGGCAGCGTCCATTCCAGGAGAATGAGGTCACGGACGAGGTAAAATGATAGAGCCCTTTTATCTTCTCTCTCCTGAGCTTATCAAGAAGCTTATTCCCTCTCTCTCTCTCTCTC
>FLMG01000762.1:3854-26623 GCA_900088475.1 Hyphochytrium catenoides
GAGAGAGAGAGAGAGAGGGAGGGAGAGAGAGAGAGAGAGGGGAAGAAGGGTAAGAACACAGGAAAGATTTGTAAGAACAAGACAACAGCAACAGAAACAGAGAGAAACGAATCATGCAGACCGCTAACGGCCTGAGGTTCCGCACGAAAGGTCAAAAAAGCGAAAGGGAAAGGTGTATGGGGAGAGTGAGAGAGAGAGAGAGAGAGAGGGAGGAGAGAGAGAGCAGAGGGAGAGAGAAAGAAGAGAGAGAGGTAGAGAAAAGAAGAGGAGAGGAGAGGAAAAGAGAGATAAGAAGGGGAGGATCACCACTGTTATAGTGATCTCGCTCTCTCTCTGTCTCTCTCTCTCTCCCCCTCTCTCTCTCTCTCTCTCTCTCTCTTTGCATCTCTCTCTCTCTGGACGCATACACCTTTCTCTCTTTCTTTCCGTGCTGTACAGCGGAGAGCTAGCAAAAGAGAAGTTATAGAGGTTAGTCTTAGCTTTCTCTCCCCTTGTTTGGTCCTCAGAGCTATGGATTGGGATATGAAAGAGACTGTGGACGTCCTTCAGTTGGAGGTTCTCTCTCTCCTCAGCACCATGCAAACCTTCGGTACGCTTTCTTTCTTACATTCTCTTCTTTTTCTCTTCATCTTGTCTCCCATCGTAGCTGCCTGCGTTCCTTTCTGTCTGTCTCTCTCTCTCTCGTCTTCTTTCTTTCTCTCCCTCTCTTCTCTCTCTCTTCTCTGTCTATCACTGTGTCCTTTCCCTCTGCTTGCTTTCTCTCTTCTCACACTGTTTATCGCCTAGACTCTGCCATGAGGTCGCGGTTGCAAGCGCTGAGCGGTCAACTGGGCCGCCTAGAGCGACAGGTCGAGCTGCTTGAGAGACAAGAAGACCAAGAGACAGAAGGCGCAGAGAGACGTACAAACGCCAGTCTTACAAGCAAATGAATCCCTGGAGCAAGCAGAGACAGAAGAGAAAAAAGGAAGAGAGAGGAGAGAGAGGAGCACGTCCCAGCCCAACATTGTCTTTCACCAGGGTCAACAGCTCTCTTGCAAGGCTATGAAGGAGAAAATCAAACACCGTTTCTCTTTCTCTCTCTCTCTTCTTTTCGTGTTGTTTCCTTGATCCAAATCATTCTCTGCGTCGGAGAGAGAGAGACACGGAGAGAGAGAGACAACTTTTACCAGAGAGGAACAACGTCCTCGGACTCGAAAAGAAGAGAGACAAATGCCCCATTTCCTCTCTCTCTCTCTTCTTCCGCTTGTTAATAATAAAATAACTTATCTATCACATGATGGCGCACTTCCCATCGCGTTGCTCTACAATCTTCTCAATGTCCGCGTCTGTCACCGGCATCCCCGCGCTCGTCGCAGGATAAACATCAGAGATCTCCGCGCCCACGACGTCTCTCCTGATATAGAACAGCAGATACGCAGCCGCTGTGACTACTTTGTCCTCTTCTACGATCCTCACTCTCTCATCGTCGAAGGAGTACCACTGTCCGTCCACACTGTGCTTGGCATAAGCCGTATAATGTCCACCGCCTAGCGCGCCTCTATGATTGACGACGCCGTACAGGTCGTAGATGGGGCTTGGCCTGGAGTTCTCTGTGTCGAGCTCGGAGCCCGTGTAGCCTCTCCGCCTGAAGGCGCTCGCTCGACTGCTTTCTGTTGTGCCGTTCGCACTGTTGGGCTCTGAGGTCTTTTTCTTCGCTTTGTCCTCATCTTTGACAGGGTAAGGTACCTTACAACGAGAGAGAGTCAAGAGGGGTGAGGGAAGAATGGCACGGGACATGAGGAGAAGAAGCTGGATTGGAAGGAAGGGAAAAGGAGAGAAAGAGACACTGAACGCCAAGCCTTAAGCGGATAGGACAGACAGAGCGAGCCCAGCAGCATAAGACGAGCCAAGGCATAGCCGTACATGGTTGGCGGGATCCCAATCCGCGAGAAAAGGAGAAAGGTCCAACCCTCGGATTGGAAACTCTACCAAGGCGTCTGATGGAGAACAGCAGAAGGGGACAAGGTAGGACGTGCATAGAGCACAGTTAGTGACAGAGAGACAAAGAGGAATGCAACGAGCTGATCGACTGGCTGCGTCTCCACTAGAAGGCCTTGTATCAAAAGAGTGACACCGATAAACGCGAGAACGAAGGTGTGAACGTGTTAACAGCGGAGACAAGCAGGAGCTACTAGCACAGAAATGAAGGTGAGATAGTCCGCTGGCCGTACTTAGCTTTCTCCTGTACGTAGGAGTGTACTGGAAGCGCTTGAGATGGATAACAAGAATTGGGGGAAGGCGCCAGATATCTAACCGCTTGGTACACTCTTGATGCTGCTTACAGTTGGAACAGTAGCCCTAGACGAACATATCGTACATCAGGTTGAATGAGAAGGGTCAAGAAGAGAGAAAGAGGGAAAGAAACCTCAGAGAGAGCGAGAGAGAGAGAGAAAGCAGAGAGGCATTGATGCGGCTTTTGCTCAAGACGTTTGACGATGTGGTACTCACCTCTGCAATCCTCTCCTCTTTAGTGAACACTTGCAAGCATCGGTGGAGAGGCACTGGCCCTTTGTCTAGATTCTCATTCTTCTCTATGCTCGGGTGCTTCTCAACTCTCTTGCTCTCTTCATGCTGGAAGTTATTCTACAAAAACGTTCTCCATTAGCGAGAGACAAACCAAGAACTAATAAAAATGAAGCCAAGCCAAGCAAGACAGCGATAATGCACAAATCTAGGAGAGATCAGGCAGGAGAAAGATAGGGCTAAGGAGCTGAAGCCAAGAGAAAGAGTAGCCATACCTGCAGGACTTCCATTCCCCAATCTATTGCTATCATCTCATCATCTAGAAGATAGCGAGACAATCTTGTTAGACATCTGCTATGCTGCAGACAGAAGACTGCCTTCTTCCCCTGACACACTGTCGCTCACACTCTGCTCTAACGTCGGTCTAGCATTTATAGTCTAACATAGCTACACATACGACCTCTAGTTTCCATCTATCCACTTGCTTCTCTTTGAATGCTGCGATGACCGTATTTTCTGCGGTTACTGTCGTTGATATCTTAGAACTTACCTATGAGATCGACCAGCTCGCCATTACAAGGTATCTCGCAGCCAAAGCAGCGGTCAAGCCAAGGGCAACGGGCACAGGCCAGGCCCGTCTGATCTACTCGCCGGAGCCTACAGCGCAAATGTATATGAGCACAATAATACTAGGATATGTAAAGCCAGCCAAAAGGGAAGAAAAGATGCCACACGTGACTGCATAAATGGCAACAGGATCGTGTGCCAGAAGAGTAGGAAAGGCAAGAATTGCTTCAGGTTCTCCTCTCTCTCTTGAGGTCTTACGAGCTGTGTTCTCACCTGAAACCACAGGAGGGAATGTTCACAGCTATCGAGTCAATCGTACAGGACGGAGTGCCCCCAAACACGGACTGCTCATCGACTAAGGTATTTTGACAGGTTAGATTGACATGGCGTTCCCACCAGACAGAGAGTAGAGAATCGGAAATGAAGAAGAAAGTGTGCGGAGATGTGGCTCAGAAAAAGAAGAGGGTCCAGCGGGGAGCTAGACAGTGAATGGCTTTTAACACTGTTGAGACTTACGCTTTGTGGGCGGGCTGGTCCCTGCATAGCGCTTCACTCTTGTCCAGACCATTTCATATAACTCAAGGCCCGTAGTACACTCCGGAACAAACCTTTAAGAGAGAACAACCGGTCAACATCACAGAAAAGAGCGCAACAGACACAACTTGGTTGGAGAGGATGCAGCCACCAAAGCACGGTCACTCCGGTTTCTCTTGCCCCTAAACCCTTATCGTCTGCCCTACCTCAGAAGCTCCGGTGTACCAAACGGCACCGGTCTAAATGGATTCTTGAAGTAGATCAGGACGTAGCCTAACTTTCGCGATATCAGGCACACATGACGCAGACGAGGGCGTCGTGGCCGGACGTGATAATGAGGAGCCTGTACGAGAGAGATCGTCAGGAGGTAAAGGGAAGTGTGTGACAGAGAGGGAGAGAGGGAGGGAGAGAAGGACAACACCACTTATCGACAATCTACTAGAAAAGAAGTAGGAAAGATTGGAAAAAGCCATGCACTATAGGGGAAGGTAAGCTATGCGATAAAAGCCAGAAGGAATGGATGTACGGAGCAACTACAACGCGATTCTGCAGCAACAAATGGAGCGTGACACGGACGCCGCGAGCACTGATGGGCCTACTTACTCTGTGGAAGACCTTATTTGCAGACATCATCAGGCTGTAGCTCAGGTCTTCGTGCTGTTTGTAGGCCAGACAAGGCAGATAGTCATCACGGCTCTTCGAATAGACTTCGGCCATGGCCCCAGGCTGCACTCAAAGGGAGTGCCGGGATAACAATGAGAGTGAGACAGAGAATGAAGGTAATAAATGTCAACGTGACTAGCCTCCGACCACTTCGTTCTCGTTATCTCTTCCAGCATCAGCTTCAATAGTCAATAAACGCAAATGCTATGACTCACTTCAGACTCTGCCACATTAAGCGTTTTTTCTCGAGACCAACTCATACCATAACCCCTGCCTTTCTTTCGTCACATCCCCTGCTTGCCTCTACTTGCTTCCACTCAGGCGTTGCCTCCACAATCGTTCTTATCTACCTTGAGGGGTGTTTTTTCAACGCCGCCGTTCTGCTGGGGAGAAGGCATAGCCTGAGAATTAGAGCGCTTCTGAGAGGAGCTGGACGGCGCATATGGACTATACATCGCCTGTACATCGGGTACAATGGTCTCGGGCGGTAGCTGCGTAATTGGTTAGCCGAGCCGTAATGCCAAAGTGGGAGAGGATAAGAAAGAAGTTGATGTCGGGCATATAGAGATCAATAAGAGCAGCGCTAACTCAATAGTCCTGTCGCTCTACCTGCTGTTGGCTGCCTATAGGGCCGTTTCCAAACAAGAACCATCATCCCACAGATTGTAAAGTCAACCTCTATACTTGACTCACCTCTATTCTCAGCTGTGACAGTGCTGGCAGCTGGTATGCAAACAGTCTATCTATACTTCTGATGGTTGTGATCTTTCTCAGATCAGTCTTGAAGCTCGCTATGGTCTGGTTGTTTACTTCTGCTATCAACAAATCCTCCGCTTGGAGACCTGCCGTGCGAACGGATACGAGGGTCGACAAAGGATATTAGACAAGGAGGCTCCAAAAAGGCCCCATTCTGGCCAAACCCGCCTCAGTTTATCATCGATCGGAATTATGAGAGAAAGGTGGCGGGGGTAGGAGATGGAGGAGACAAGAGACCGTCGGGGCCCACCAGTTAGATTATAATCAAGGTTCAGGAGCTCGAGCAGCTTCTCCTTTAGCTCTGCCACCGTTGCATTCAATGAGAGTCGTAGACTGACGTCCGTAGGCGCAGCTCCACTATCCAATATTATCCGTAATGTAACATTCTACAAGCAGAGTCACCCAAAAGTGAAGTGAGTCACAGACCCGATCAATGAGGCATACGCCCAGATTTTACGCAAGGGCTAGGTAGGTGTATGGATAGATAAGGAGATAAAGACTATCACGGTCCATAGCGGTACGAAGACGCATCCTACCTGGTGTTTGGGTTCCGGAAGAGGGACCTGAAGGAAGGAGAATGGCTCAAAGCGCGCTGACCGATAATTGCACTGACAGCAAACCAAGAGAGACTTGAATTGACCTGCCAGGCGCATCAATCCGAAGGAACATTAGTTGACCTCAACACAGGGTGACGCAGAATTGGCTGCCTCTCACAGCAAGGTAGTACTCTTCCCACGAAGTTTTGCTCCACTTCAATCTACCCAGCATGCTGGCCTTATATATTCCTTACCAGTAAAAAGTGCCACAATAATGGACACTTCTCTCCTTAGGTGGTTCTGCCACCATTCATCCGCCAGCTCAGCATCTGTTCTCCCATCGCTATCTGGCTGTTCTATGTAGGGCTTATCATATATCCGGTTTAGGTCCTCTGAAAGCCCAGACAAAAGGAGCGACAAAAACTCTTGGGCGTCCTGCTGATCATTACCGCGGAAGGTCTCACTGAACTTGCCTAAAGATGGAGAGGGTTGCCTTAGCACATGAAGTAGGGAGAGTTTGGTGACTTGGTTCAAGATAGGACAAATCAGTCGTGGAAGCATACAATCAACCGAGCAAGGTAGTATGACGATGCGGAAGAGTCAGACTTCCGGGCCAAGATTGACATACCTAGTGTGGCCTTTAACTTCCGCGGGCTAATTGCTTTGGTCTTTGTTGTCCACATCTCAGTCATCAATTTGCCATACACCTCCGCTAGCTTCCCCTGCATCCCCATTGTATTCGTCCGGTTTATATCCGGAAGATAGCCAGCTATAAAGGTCGCATGGTTAGAGACGCGTGAATGATTGGCGAAGCGTGAGAACACATGTGAGGTGAACTCTAAAGATATGATTAGTCGATCTGTCTGCTTCAGACATAGAACAGTAGACGTCTGCAATCCCACTGTCGAGAAGCGTCTCTTGGCACTTTCAACCCCCCATGCAAGTAGGATAGTGGGGAAGGCGGGCGACAAGTAGTGGCTAATTGGCCTCAGAAGAGACACCCCAGGGATAGAATCATGCTTACGCGTCGAGCGGCGACCGTACCTGAAGTGAAGTACTCATTAAGTAGCGCGGTGTTGCTGAGACATTGAAGGGCAGAGTTAAGATAGCAGGTATTGCCCAAGTTGGTCAACCCCACGAGGCCGCCCACATGCTTCTTCTTCAAGCTATTTGTCCCCGCTGAGGGACGATGCGCCTAAGAGCCAAGAGAGGTCACAACAGTACTGTGAGAGGAGAATATTTCTATATGGTCTGAGCACGTATAGAAACGATTTGCTGGCTGCCGTGTATCGCCAATAGGGTGACAAAAGGAATGCCGTAGCGGGGATAGATGACGGTACAAAGAGAGTCGATCGAGCTATCTTACAAATGAGCTCTCTCTAGTTGTCTTTCTGTCTTCCAAAGCAAAGTCTTCCTCTTTGTTGTCTAGTCCTCTTCCTATGTCCGGAGGAGGGCCAGTCCCATAAATGTCTATGTAGGGGTCTCCGTTCTTTAGGGAGATTACTGTCCGCGTGATGTCAGGACCGCCGCCGTACCATGCCTTTAGGGCTACCCACACGCGACACCTGAGATAGATATACCGGGTGAGAGGCCCAAAGAGAACCAGCGTGCGTAGAAGGGAAGGAATAAGTTAACCGGTTGGCCAGAACAGCACATGCCCCAGTGCAAGAAACAAAAGAAAGAATAGATATAGACAAAGAGAGGTCGTATAACAACTATGGCCAAGCTACTTGCAAAGCAAACGAAGCCATATTAATGCGCTAAATAGAAGGTGAGATACCGACCAGATAATATAAAAGTCCTCGCCTAATTTCAGATCTGTGCTCTTCAGCTTCCTTTTCTCCCCGTTGTTATCGGCAAGCAGACCAGTGTTGCTAACATACCTATTGGAGTTGGTAAGTACGCCTTTATAACCCTTCTATGATATAGATGCCCGGCAGTAATCTACTACTCTGGACAAGGCCCCGCTAAAGGTCATGCATCCGCTCTCCTTGCTTTCTAGGCCATTCATCGTCCCTAGATTGTTGTTGCTCCCTGTACAATATTACCTTGGCCTGACTTTGTTATTGGGAGAACCGTTCTTTGACTCTTCTTTCTTGGCCTCCTTGTCCCCTGACTTGAACATTGTGAACGACATCTCAATCAGACTCCGGCCCTCGTCTGTATTAGCCTGCAGTTGTCAAGAAGAGGTGAGAGGACAGGGTTACTTCTTATCGTTCTTTCATCCCAAATATTTATAACCTCACGTACCCTCTCCTTCTTCTTGTGCAGATCGAAGCCAGCGAAGTCCGCCCAGGACCGCCACCACTTGCCATCAATTATGGACCATTCGTCGCCCTCATTCAATAAATCCATGTCATCCTCTACAGGTAGCAGTGAGGACTGTCGTCAGCCTGACGCTGTCTACCAAAAAATGACAAGACACAAAACCAAGCACCATAACAAAGACTACTAGGAACGGTCGGCTGGACACCGAAGAGGCAAGTGACTAGAAAGGGTCAAGAGAAAGCGCGTCGCGATTGTCTTTAGGCCATCCTTTCTACCTCCTGGGAAGCTTCTCCAGCACAATTCAATAACCTCCTTTTCCTCCCTGGCAGTACGTGGTCGCATGCCCAAATCTACGAAGACCACTTCCTTCATAACATTCAGGAAGTTGATCTTGAAGAAGTACACAAAGTATTAGGAATGCCTTTCACCAGCGACAACTGCTGATACATAAAAAAAAGATGCTGCATTCGGCAAAAGAAAGGACTCCACATGAGGAGAAGACGTATTGGTATCTTCTATGAGCACCATCAGCGCACGGATTGGGCCATCCAGACTGCAAACGATGCAAATATGCAGAGAGCCAAGAAAGCCGGTCCAGGAGGACTTTACAATCTCAAGGAACACCAGAGGTCAGGCCAAAGAAAGTAAGCGATAAAGAGGAAGTGAAAGTTCACCTGTAGGTTGATTTCCTTAGCCCACCCAGAGAACTGAGCCTCGTTCAAAACCTGGGAAGAGGACGTAACAAGGGAGACATGGAAACAAAAGAACTCTTAGGGATTTGTCGAAGCAAAGCGCGAGACTCGATCTTTCTCCATCACAGCGGGTATGACACGATTACAATCGAGTTTTTATGCATATCGCTAATAGGGGGCGGCCGACGGCGAAAGAGAGAGTCCCCTTTCTAGGTAATCTTCAGCTCAAATACCCTGACACTTACATATTTGCCATCCAATAAATCGCCGTGCTCGCGGAGGACGTGGTCCACATAGAGCCCAACCTGTCAAATAAGGAGGTCAAGCGTACGTCTAGGCATTTCTCCTGCAGAACCAGATACGATAAGCGTAACACTACGGTGCGAAGATGCACCAGAACAAAAGGCCTATCAGAGGGACGGGCTCGGACCTTTGAACCGGAGAGAGAAATACTCTCAGACCGCAAGATCTCAAATCGCTTCTGTTCGGGCTCCGTGGACAGCTGCACCTCTGACATCCTGGTCTTTTCAAGGTTGATGTAACTCATAATGACCTCTTCGATACCTGAGGGGCACGTCCAGAAACAAGATAACCAGTAAGAAGAGCGATGAGGCGATGATATGTAAGGACGTACAAGCAGCGGCAGTAAATGCGCAGAAGGGGTGACCGACAAGAGCTATACAATGACCATCGTTTACCTAGATCATTGGGAAGTGTCTGCTGTAGCAAAGCAAAGAGGTCATCTCTATTAAAGAGTCCGTCTTTGTCTTGGTCCAGTACCGTGAAGCAGCAATGGTACTTCTCCTCCTCCTTTCCTCTACACGCAATGGACAGGACAGAGACGAAGGAAAAGATGTCTATTGTCTGGCCATCCGCCCGCTTGCCTATACGGACAGGGAGAACCATGTAGAAAGGACAGGACAGCAAGCCATTCGACCGAAGTGAGAGAGAAGCAGTCAGTCTTACATGACTCTGAAGTCAGCATGTAATGCTGCAGAAGCCATTTAGCCTTAGTAGAATAGCAGTTCTTACCAAATGAACTGAAGAGCTCTTTTAGCATAGACTTAGGGACATCTAGAGGGAACATCTCCTCCAATGCAGTCAGAGAGACCTCTCCACCCCCCTCGCTTTTCTCTTGCAGCTGAGAGAAAGCCTCCTGCAAAATGGAAACTCCGTTCGTGCTGAAGTAGGTTTCTTCTGCTAGAATTTTCTACAGCCCAAGTTTCGGAGAGGGAAGGCAAGCATATAAGAATGATGATGGCAGAGAAGATATATTACCGGAAGCACCGCGTGTCTACGGAGTACGGTGCAACAGTAATATGCCAAACGGAAGACTAGCAGGGGAGTAAAAGAATCGTCGCCCCAGAACTTCCATAGCGAGGTCGTAGTACGGAATCAGTCTGATGGTGGGTTTACCTGCTGCGCGACAGGGTTAAAGAGTTCTTGATAGTCCAACATCGCCTGATTAGGTTCCTCTATTAGCTTCTCTGCCATCCCTGCCATCCACTCCACTAGCTCTGTTCCTATGTGCTTCACGGCGCCTTCAACAAACTCCGTGCAGGACAATCGTCCTCGCCCACTGCAGGGTTAGAAAATGGGGAGGGTCAATATGGCACAGAGAGTCTGTCAATATCGACCACAAGGGAGCCTTAGAGCGACAAGCAGATCTATAGACTAGCGCGACTTTAATTCAGCGCCAAGTCCGTATCTGCATCTCACACTTACTTTTCAAATAAGAGGTTCGCTTGGTTCATCACATCCGAGCGCTCGACGAACCAACGCCCGTTTAGGACCGTCACCAGGCTGACCAGTGATGTCAACTGGATCCTATTATTATGGTCCGCATCGCACTGACAGGAGATGCACAGTCCGAGAGAGGAGCGACTTAAGCCGGAGCGCTAGACCTATCTGATGGACCTCCAAAGACAGAAACCCTATGACCCGCCAAACCTTCCCTCATGAAAGCAGGGAATCCCATCCACAAGCATTATCACCCTTAATAACCTCTGTGGCGAGTTCTTACCAGCAGGAACATGAGCTTGTACTGGTCCTCAAGCGTCCCCCTCTTCAACACTCCAATGAGAGAGAGAAGATCCTCCATCGCTACGTCTTTCTTTCCCTTGTCGTTTACAGCTTTCGCCATCCGGAGCACAAATGCTGATGGGATGGAAGGATAGACACCCAGAATCTACGGCGAAGAGGGGCACAGACGAGGACGTCTCACGCTAATAATACGCAGCCAACGCTATAAAGGAAGAAGAGCTCGGAAGATGATGCCAAATCACTAAAAGGGCAAGAGAGCAACACCCAAGATCGCGCAACTTAACAAAGTGGGAAGGAATAGTACTTTAGGGACTTAGAAAAAGCAGAACCAATATACGGAGTATGTCTTATGGCCCTATTTCTAGTGCTCAGACATCATTCGCCAATACCTCTCTTCTGAAACTATTCTTCGTGATCGCGTACGCGGTAATTTCTCCTGCTTCATTCTTAGGAAAGACATAACCCTAACAAAGGCAAATGAAGGGTCAGTAGAAAACATAAGAGCAAGATGGGAGGCAGAATCTGGGGAGAGGATTCTTGACTAGTATGGCGCCAATACAGCTAGAAATAGACCATCTTAATCTAGAGAAGGGGCTCCAAAGCCGCGCGGCAAAAAACAATTGACCGAGTCTTATTCAAACGGGACTTGCCTTGGATAAACAGAGCCGCTTAAAGGCTGCCTCGAGATCCGCAATCTCTTCAGGCGCGAGAAGCTCCTTATAAATAGTGGAAGGGATACAGATAGTCTTTGACTGAAGGAAGGAAGAGGAGGACTGCGGCTGGGAAGATGTTGACTGGTACTGAACTTGCGGGCTGGTACGAAGGATCTCTCGAACGTTGAGAAAGTCATAGAGCGCATTCTTGACCGTGGTATGCACCTAGCGTCACCCCAAAGTGAGACGAGTGAGAAGAAGTTGTGCGCCGAGGTATAGCTCGCTATATAGCTTCGGTACGTAGAAGTGCGGCTGACCTGATGTTGCACTAAGAACTTCATATACTCGTCAAAAGCCTGTCGCCTTTCTTCTATCACTTTTTCATTCCTAGAGGAAAACATATGCTTCTTCGGGAAATTCCAGTTCCGTACCAGATTGGTCGACTGCAGCGTCGTAGCGAGACAGGTTCATACAGTCAGTAACACCAAATCACATTTTTAGGGGCAGCGCGGCAGCCGTTAACCCTTACCCGCTTCAGACCCTCGTGTAACAAGCGAAAATCGTTGTAGCGCTTCCGCTTGGTCCAGCAAAGGCTATTCGAGAGCTTGATCTGCGGAAGAAAGGCGTCTCAATCATCGATGCCGAAAGAGTTAGACCAAGGAGACACAGAGTATCCTGGTCGATAACGGCGACCTTGGAGAACGGCAGGTCTAGACAAAGGACAACCGTATCACGGACAAGAGCAAAGAAGACTGTAGCTTTGGAGAATGAATTCAGACAGCAAAATACTGCAGTACTGCCTCTACCCGCCTACGTACCTCAAGAACAAAGACCGTGAAGTGTTTGTTGTCAACAGTCTCTGTTTGGACTCTCTCTCTCGGAATAGTGATGGAGTCTATGATGTGATCCCTTTCCCTCTCCTTTCTAGCGGACATGGTAGCACTCTCTAAATCCAAGGAGGTCGATGTCTGCAATTGACCCCTATCGAGACTTTTCCCATTGTTCTGAGCCACTAGCGACTTTGACGCTACACACAGACGACGCAGAGTATGACAAGGATGAGAGCGTGAAGACGTACCAGCCTTAGTGACTACCTTTCCACAACCTCGGATGCCACACGCCCCAAATCGTTACCGCAAACAGTCGTGCCTTCCTATTTCCCTTTAACATAAACAGCCGCAAGGAACGACTTGTGGTTGTAGTGCGCTTCCTATCACCCCTTTGCAATCAAGCAGCTCTCTATGTTGGTCGAATGCCTTGTCTCTTACCTGAAGACATGACCCCGACAGAGTGATTCCTGGTCTTGAGAGAACCTCCCCCTCCATTTATTAACATCCCTTCTCTGTGGCCATTGGGTTTCCGCGAAGAGCTAAAGGTACTTGCGAAGCGCCCAGAAGCAGACTCCATAGGTTGAGTCTCCGATAGTGTCTTCTCCGAACCCAGCAGATCACGAAAGCTACTAGTCTCCTCCTTAGTAAACAGGACGGAATAATGGTGGGCATAGTAGAGTACATACGTCAATGACACGGGCCGGGCTGAAGGGGGAGGCTGAGGACAGACCAGAACCGCGAAGAGAACATCAAGAGAACAAGAGAAGCTGACCTCAATGGGCTGTTATCGCAAGGACTGGTACATTAGCAACAACAAGTCATAGTCGCATCAGCAAGGAAAGGAAGTCGCCCCGCAGGACACACCGAGGTAGCAAAGTAAAAGGAGAGCTTACCAGTTCTTCCAGCTGTGAAGATTCTACCGACATCGCCTTACTACCCGCCCGATCCTTGCCGCCTGGCAGGTTTCTCATCATATGCCCGTTGCCGCTACCAACACTAGCCATGGCTAGGGAAGGGAAAAGGATGGGCGTGAAAGCTTCCGGTCCAGCCAGCTTACCAAATGGGGGCGACAACGCACTACTCCAAGCCTAGATGTAAGGCAGACATAAAGAAGAGCTTAGAATCTGAGTCTGCGAGGATGACGTTCATAAGACCGACAAATGCTATCTAGCCGCTCCTTGCAGCAGGGACAACAACCAGGGGCAGACATAAAACTACTGTCATCAACCTGTACAGACGCAGGGGAGGGCTTGTTCTACCTGACGATGACAGCCTCATCACTTTCGATGAGATTGTAACTAGAAGGCCCACACTATGTGGCTTGTTACCCTTTGTTAGCTTCAATGGCTTTGTAATGGTGCTCCATGACGTGGGAGACAAGCCTCTGAAGAGAGGCATACACCCGCACGACAATCTGATTCTGAATGTTTTAGAGTAGAGAGAAGGATGGAATGAGTTCAAATGCTCAAAAGTAACTCGCGATCTCTGACCAAAGGTTCAGTATACCTTACTCTTGACCTTCAAGGGCGGAAGGTGTCCAAGGTCAGAACTAGTTGATAGAGTTACTACTCAGCTCGTCGGCACTCCTCAGTTTGACTGATTCTCTCTGAACAGTTCACCACTGAATGATAAAGAAAGCTGAGTCGCAAGTTGAGAGCCGCAAGAGGACAGCGCTCCAAAGGCGATCGCTAGCAGTCAGACAGGAGTCTATTATAGAGACACCAGATGCACGGTCATCGGCTCTTGAGATGCAGGTCAGCAGCCACGAGCGCAGCAGAATGCATATCAGCTTGCAGACCTGGCAGACCCAGATTATACATTATGGAGTTCCCAGAGCTCTGCAGAGTTTGGACACGCATGTCTCCTCTGGTAACCCTATGATAAAAGCCTAGGAGGCGGCATTCTGTCTCGCGGAGGTCGCATCTCTGTCTCTCTGCTTGAGTGTTGTGTGTATGTCGGACCCACACGGGGAGAATCACGGCCACTCTTCTTACCTAAACATTTACCGCCATAGGTTAATTAGTAAGGGCTATGCGGCTGATATTACTAGATGGTATTCCGCCTTGCTGTCCTCAGAATCAGCCCAATTATTCCAAGTCTAAAGGGATTGTTCCAATGAGTAGCGGTTGCCGGTTTCCAGCGGCTTCCAAGGCGAAAGTATCGAAAGATTCAATTGACAAGCCATCTCTAGGGGAGATTCAAGGGTCTTGATCGAAGTAGAATTCCCTTAGTTCTTAGGCGGTCAACCAGCCCCAACAACATCAAGCACTCCGCTGTCCTATAATAACACAAACACAGACAACTGTAACAGCCTGCCAATGCTTAGAGCCGCTAACGTATCTTTGTAATGATAACTGAATGTGACATCGGGATCTGTGTCTCAGAAAAAGGAAGATTCATCGTGTCTTCGCAGCTCTGTGGGCTCTGCCTGGGACTCCTGCAGAGCTGCTGCAGAGTGGCAACAGCGTCCCTATTGGCCGCAGTTCTCAGCATTCGCTCTCCTCTCTGGTCCAAGCAACGTGTTGTTGCAGCTTCGTCGACGGCCCGTGTAAAACTAGCACATCCTGCTGGTGAATCATCAACAGTTTGCCGCCGATGTACAAATAGAACTATCGGCCGCCATACTTGCGGCTGCTGAGAGGCAGATTTCGCAGTCGAGGATCTAGACTCATGCCCTCCTGACGCCGAATTAGCAGGGCTAGCGATAAGAAGCCAAGACAATGGAAAGGGCAGGCCTTGTATTAGGGTGCCTCTTCTTGTCCCATCGTTGACTGCAGCATCACTCTGGAAAATAAAACCTGATTCAATTAATACGCAGTACAGGAGCAGTACTTTGTCCTCAATGTGTTGATTTTACAGCGTATCTCCGCGTAGGTACTTGAGCGTATGGCCCGGTCCTTGAGGGGACCGCAACTTGTGTGTGCACCAGTAGACTGAGCCCGCCCTATAAAGGTCATGCGCGAATTGCGCAATGACTGCTGGCGGCTAAGCTCTCAAAAGCTCCATGTGGATGCTATCTTTAGCAGCGTTTGGAAAGTGTCCTTTGGGTCCCACATAAGCATCTAGAAGTGCCCAGGAGAGTTCTGGAGAGTCATAGACAGCAACCTCCCTATCATTTACCGACACCGAGAGTGACCCGTCCACCATCCTATGGGAGCGCATGAGATTAGTAGAGAATGGGAAAGCGTGACAGTGTATCATGGGAAGGTCCCACACTCAGAAGATACGCAGAATGGCACCGCTAAAAATGCAGCACCGGGCCGCAGGTCAAAGAGAACAAAGGAGCATAATGCTTCTCTACCTGGTAAAGACTAGCACAGTCCCTTTTTTCCACTCTGTCTCACTGCTAAAAATCTTAACAAATGATCTTAGAGCACTCTTTCCCCGCCCCTGCTTCTGTCCCCTCTGCGCCTTCCTCACTCTGTGAAGAAGAGACTTATCGAAGCCCTTCGCAAGATGACTTCCTGCGACGTCTCGTCCTAAGACTAGTCGAAGAGAGCACTCAGTGAACGTCGTGGCTGACGGAGAGGCGAGAAGGACGTTGATCAGATCGGCTCCAAATCCAGCCTCCTCCCTAGCGGAAAGCGCAGCAAAGCGGTGCATGGAGCGCAAGATTAGCACATTGGGATTCCTTCGACGTCAAGCTCCCTCCTGTGATACTCATCGATGCAAAGCTACTTCTGGCACATGGCTACAGTTACTTCCTGCTTCTTCTCAAGCCTGCTCTTCGTCACATGTCTACCCTAACTCAAACCTCCCACATACCTAAAGACTCTCCAAGCCTCCTTGTCCACATAGAGAGCGAAGGAGTAAACCCTGGATACATCCAACGAGCACAGGCCTAAGATCGGAGCCCACGACGTAAGCAAGCAGGACTGACTGAGTCTTCTCCCACAGATGAAGAAAAATAAGCAAAAGAGATGGGAGCTTCTCTCTCTTTCTATCTTCAATCCAGCCTCTTTAGGTTCGTACCAAGCATGCACCTCACGGAGACAGCAACCAGGTCCTGTGGCCTGTAGCCGCCTTTGGGAAAGAGCTTTTGCGGGAAGTGCGCCTTGGTGTAGGGCTCGATGGCGTCAGAGAGGGAGGAGAATAGGGCTCCTTCCTTGCTTTGTGAGGCTGACGACTGCTGCAGCGCTGGCTCCTCCTGATACATCAAAGATGCTGCCGCCGCTAAGAACGGGCGAGGAACAACAATGCGTCAAAGAAAGAAATCTGGTTGTTGATAAGGAAGGCCCAGCTCGCATGCAGGAGAAGAACCATGGATTAATCATCGAATGGGCAAGGATATAGTGACACAGTGCAGATGATGGCAAAAATGACAACTATGAGGAAGCAAGGAAAAGCAATGATGTGGCGCTGAGGCCAGCTAAAGGAGACGAAAGAGCAAGAGTCGGCCGTCCTGCCCAAGCTCAGTACCTCCAGTGATAGCAAGTAGAACGCCAGGAAGACTACGGAGCTCAGATGAGCCTTGGAAGACGTAAGGAGGTCTAGTGAGTGCAGCATTTGCTCTCGTCAGCGGTGCAAACCGAGAACTGCGAAACTGAGATGACGAGAGAGCTCGATAGGATGTGAGGGCGCCTAGCCTAGAGGCTCTGCAAGATGAGACTCTTTGCCTCAGCGGAGTGAAGAGGCACGATAACGAGCCCTGCATCTTCCTACAGCTCATAATACCCAGTCTGCAGCCGAAGTAGCAAAGAAAGTTCTTCAGTAAGATAGGCCCAAGACTCGACAAAAGCGCTGCTCCGGCAGGAAAGATGCGATGTCTAGGCCTTGTCTCTGCCGAGTACTCCTCTGCCTGCAAGAGAACAACCAGACGGCCCTATTCTGATGATCTCTAATCACGTTAGCGGCTCTGAAAGGATCAGCGACAAGATGATGAGGATCATGGTGCAGAATCTCAACATTGCAGAGCTCTGAAAGCTCTGTGAAAGCTGCCTACTGCCTACACCGCGATAGATTGAGCTTTCTTGAAGAGCTCCATTCTACACCGCGATAGCTTGAGCTTTCTTGAAGAGCTGCCATTCTACTCAGAGATTGTCTATCGATGTAGGGCTCTAGCCCTTTAGAAGACGGACGATAGGCTCAGGAAGCTCGAGCAGTCCCGAGGTCTCCAAAGCAATAAAGGCCCCTATTACTATCCTCAGTCTTCCCGTCACTACCACGATAGTAGCAGCCTCCTGAGACGATGAGTGAGCTTAGCAGAAGAGAGAGGAATGAATCATCGGAAGAGTAAGTAGGTATGTTTGAGGCCTTCTCACGGACGACGGAGCGGTCGTCCTACGTGTTGGCCTGTCAAAGGTAACACACAGTCTACTTGCAGTCTAGATAACAAAGAAACAGAAGCCCTAATAATGGCGCACCATTCTGTTTGACCGCCCGTGAGCACTGTGGACATCAATCCAAACATTGGGCCGGCGGCTGTGTCTATCTTCCTTTTCAACCAGACTCTTCCTCTGACCCAGGATCCACCGTCCGTTATCGCCCTTGCGGCCTAAACAGTATCTGAAGGCAATATCTTCCTAGACAGTCTTCACTTACTCCACGATCGACCTCATTGACCACGATCTTCGAGCATGCAGTCAATCTGCATGCGGCTATTATTCAACTTATGGAAGGACCAGATGAAAGCCTTGGCAACGGGCCTTCCCGAGACGGGGCCGCCTCTCTAAGATTCATCATGAACGCTTGCAATTTCAGGCAGAGCAATTTCAAGCTCATCTAGCAAAGGTTGAATAGGCCTTCCAGATCCCGAGGCGGTGTGCGGGAGGTACTGAGCGTTGATGGAGTGATAGACCTCTTTCCAGGTGTCATACCTGAGAACCGATGGTTGCATCTGTCCACTGACTAATGGAGAGTTAGAAGTGCCACTTCTTAGTACGGCACTGGCTTAGCTCCGGCTCTTGACAGTGGCAGATACTTCTAAAGATACATCAGAACGGCCCGCCTCTCCACTAGTTCATCTCTCTGCCTCTCTCTTTGGACAAAGAGCATATGTAGGAGCCAAGTTGAGGCGTCATTGGTGCTTTATTGGTTCCTTTCCATCCCACATCGAGTCGGGAGAAGCTCGTTAGGCGAAGAAAGGCGCCCAGAGATAGACAGGACCTCACTCTGAAGGGCTTTTTGGAGTGAGTCATCCTAAGGAAGTGCCTCATCTGGTACCATTTAAGTTAACATTATCGATTCCATCGACGCGCTGCAGCTCGGGGCTAGCTATAGTTAGCAGCAGACCCTTCGGGCTGGATCTCTCGATATGGGCTTCGTAGCGGGAAGTACGGTTCCGCCCAGAGATCTGGATAGTTTTCGCTTCCTTGCTTTATCTCGTAGGACTTTGCTCATTCAGGGAGAAGAATGGTGCTATCACTGAGATAGAACGCTACATCTTTCTGCCTCTGTCTCGAGCGCGTACGCTGTGTCTTGTTTGATTATGTTGGGGACCAGTGCTGCTCTGTCCGGCTGTACCAGAGGACGTACAATAGATAGGACAGTACTCCAACCAAGCACGACAGCCAGAAAGCCTGGGACCAAGACCTGGCGGAAGGACGAAAAGTGAGACTCCAGATGACTAGAGACACAACGTGACCATCGAAAAAAGTTCTGAGTAGACCATAACAAGGATAAGGATAGGGTTCTTTCTCTAAAGCTGACATGAGCGAGAAGCAAATCATTCCGACCTCATAACTGGAGAGAATCGAGGGCAGAACTAGAGCTAGCTGGGGTTGAAAGGCGAAGGAAGACGGCAAGAAGAGGGATACGAAGGCCTTAAGGGGTAGATGGCAAACTTAGACCTTGCAGTTTGGAGACAAGGAAGGAGGGCACGCAATATTCTCAAGGCTGTGCAGCCAATGTGAAGGGGTACAGAAGAGAGAGTTGTTCTGGGCCATGGGACAACTTAGCGATGGTTCTAGGAGACTTACTGAAAGACGATGGCCATCATTAGAGCGAAGAGGGCAGTCTGCCAGGCCAGGGCATTAGCTGCCGACAGCAGATCTAGGCGGTTTTCTCGTCGTATCTGAACTCTGTGCTCCTCCCTCAAGCTGTACTGCGAGATCTGTGAAAGTAGAAATATCAGGACTTCGATGAGCGAGAGAGTCATCGACTTCAGAGCCCTCCAAAGAGTTATTGGCTAAAACAATGTATAGGAAGACCGAAGACGCGTCCTTTTACCCTATTGCTATCTCTGAGGCAACAGATAACATCCAGTGGTCTCAGCTCCCCGACAAGGACGGATAAAACTAATCAAACAGGCCTCAGAGTCTCCTAAGTTCATCGATAGAAGAGATGGACAAGTAAGACAGCCAAACGACTTACAGCATTCCACCATCCTGGAGGCCTGGTCTTCCTATAAAAGTCTTCTAGTACGCTTAGCTCTGGTGGATCCGTGGCGAAGGTAACCATGAGGGAAGCAGACAGAGAAAAGAATGACACGAAGAGGAACTCGAAATACTCCGTACTGTCTGGAAAGAAGCTGCAAGGAGCGACGTGGAAGGTGGTAGAGGCAAGCAGTTATGGCAAGCTGGCTGCTGGCGAGAGGTTTAGGGTAGCAAGGCTGAGGATATCCGGAAAAAAAGACAGACAGTTACCGACGCGGTGAAAGAGCGAGAGCGAGAGGGGATATATAGAGATAGAGACCAAGAGTCGACAGAGAAAAAGAGAAAAAGGGAGAGAGAGAGAAGGCCATATCGGGCGACCGGAGGTGTCAGGACATGGAGCAGTTAGCGAGCTGAGGGAAACTTGATGACCAAGAACGTCCATGAGACTTGACTGTCAGATGGAAGAAGATCTATAGCAGGACAGGAAAGCTGTAGTGTCCAGGAGAACGAATTCAGCTTACATCACTTTGAGAGTAGCGCCAAGAATCCCTGCAACTATCCCAGCGACATAGCCGTATCCTATGGGAGAGCAGACGAGGAAGACGTTATGGTGGGCAGAAAAGTCAGACTATTCACCAAGATATCAGCTTTCAGCCCGCCTTCTCCTCTTCTCTCGCCCTCCCCGCATTACCTAGACATGCTTTTGCCGTATTCCAAAAATACCGCGCAAGCATCTCTTCACTATCACTTACCAGTGAATCGCCACCAGTACCAGGAGAGGAAGGAGACCCAGCAGGTAGAGGCACCAAATGCCATGGTCATGAAACCCCAGATCTGGTTAACAGAGGACACGAGGAGAGAGCAGAGAAGTCCTAGCACCATCAAGACTGCCGAGGCTATGCGTGCTTGCCAAAGAAGTTCCTTCTCTGTAGCCTGTCAAAAATAAAACGGTGTAAGGGTTGTGCAGTACCGGGTAAAGCGGCGACTCCAGAACCGGAACATATAACAATCTCCCCCGGTGAGAGAGCCCTTAGTCTGCCAAGGAAGTCACACCTGAGGCCTTAAGAAAGTCTGGTATACATCCACCGTCCAGTAAGAGGAAGTAGAATGCAAACCAGAGTCAAAGGTAGTCATTGCAGCCGCTAAGAGGGACGCCAAGACCAGGCCCCTCCCACCCGACGGAAGAACATGACCTAGCCCCACAGACATTGCCCTATGTTAGCAAAGGCTATTACTATCAGAAGCAAAGGTTACACTCCAAAGAGTGGAGCTTCTGGAGAAAAACAAGTAGAAATTGGGATCACCTCCGCATGACAGCCTCCCACGCGCCGAAAGAGGGAAATGCTTTAGGGAACCAGACCAGATGAACGGTCTCTTTCTTGCGGGCTTACCAATAACTGCGGGTATAGCTTTTTCCGGGTCCAAAACCAAACCCGCGTTTCTAACGGTAAGATCCACTGCCAGTACCGCGATGGCGGCGGTGAAGGCCCAGCGAAGAGATAGAAGAAGAATGGCGGTAAAGGTCTGTAGACCAACATCTCTTTCTGTCTTTTGGGCCAAGACCGTTTGAAGTCCTCCACCTGCATGTGGAGAGGCTTAAACTTCCTTCGGCGCTCCCGGTAGAAGAAACGTTCGACAGGGAGGAGGAGAGATCAGGAGGCTGAACAAGGAAGAACCCATGACCCTTAAGCCTAAAATGGAAAACTCGATCAGGAGAACGCGACGAAGGCTTTTGAAGCAAGAGCTGCCTTCTCTAGAATTAGCAGTAGACCTAATGACGGCATAAAAGGGCTTTGACCTCTTCAATCCAACGGGTTAAGACTAAGAGAAGGTCAATTAGGAGGGAAAGTGACAACAAGAGTCGCTGCATTCGTTACCTCCCGGTCCTCCCGCTGCCGATATGGTGGTCCGCAGGAGATAGAAGGAGATTGCAAGACCATAGGCGTTGTAGATCTCATAAGATACGTCCGAAGGAACTTGAAGATGCATCTTGGGCAGAAGCGACGTCCACTCGGCGAGAGAGGTGTTGACGGGTCTGAAGGCCTCGTGGACTGGAAACATGGCAACGCGAAAGAGTGGCCGCAAGGGCAAAAGGTTAATGTTCCAGGCAAAGAGAGGTGGCGTGGCCGACTAAAGAATAGTTCGGAGATTGTTCCACAACTGTGAGAGAGAGGCAGTCTTTTCAACCAAGAGGAAGGTGATGAAGGACCTTCTCTTTCCCTCTCCAAGTTCCGTCCTGTCTTCCTTCCACATTTCTCTCTCTTCAGATCTCCAACTCCTAATGCAACGTGTCTTACCATGTGCGCCAGGAAGCAGGTCCGGAGAGTAGATAAGGTCCTCTTGACCCTCACTCTTGACTGGCATGAAGACGTTGAAGGTATTTGGAAGTCTGACGCTCATCCCGATGCAGATGACATAGAGGAAAGAGCCAAAGACGAAGATACTCTGGTATACATCTGTGTAGACCAAGGACCGGAACCCCGCGATGACGGTGTAAGAAAGAGAGATAAGCATCAAGAAAAGGCCGATCCACACGCGAGAGGGGATGTGGAGATAGGAAGGGACAGAGAAAAACTGCTCCATCAGCTTGCCTCCTACGAATGACAGAGTACGATGGTAAGTCCTCAAGAGGATAGAGAAAGACCAAGAGAAGAGGGAGAAATTGAGCATGACCGGGAAAGAAGAGAGGTGAGTGTCAGTGAGAGAGAGAGAGAGAGAGAGAGAGAGAGATGTCTGAGAGATGAGATGGCTGAGAGAGATAGTGTTGTCACAGCTAACCTCCTTCAACGAAGTACGTAATGGCTAGGACACAACCCGTGATGATCAGCAGACTGAGAGTCATCCTGGCCAGCCGACCTTGGCGACCATCCCCGAACCTAAACTTCAACCTATAATGGTACGTGTGCATATGTGTAGGAGATAGACAGAGATCAATAGAGAGAGAGAGCAAAGAGAAATTGAGAGTCTGTGAGGGTTGCGGGCGAGAGAGAGTACAAGTAGGAGAGAGCAGAGAGAGAGGAGAGAGAGAGAGAAAAAGAGAGAGGTTGAGGCCAAGTGTAGAAGCAAATGGTGAGAGAAAAGTATGACGAGCTCACAAGTGTGAGAGAGGATCCTATAGCTCTTCAAAAAACGAACGAAGAGGACATGGCGTAGAACGCTAAAGAGGCTCAGAAGTAAGAGGTTGCCCTTGTCTCTCTCTCTTCTCTCTCTCGTCTCTCCTTACTTTTGCCTTACCACTCTCCCTTAGTCATGACTTCACTTCTCCTCACGAGCTTCCCTGTGAAGGCGAGCTGGAGGGCGAGCATCAGACACATTCCGCCTCTGATCTCTATGTACATGCCCGCCGCTCCCATCGCATACACGAGCGCGGTGTTTATCATTGTTCCGCTGATGTCAATGTAAGAAGAGACAT
>FLMG01000767.1:4110-14438 GCA_900088475.1 Hyphochytrium catenoides
TTGGGCCCTGACCTCCGCTGCCCTGCTAAGTGCTCTGAAGCTAACGCAGTGTTCCTGACACCAGCTGTGGTCTTTACCGCTGTCTATGAACTCATTGAAAACGTTGAGGGCCGTCAGCTGATCGCCCTACAAAGAGAAGATGATAGACATATCAGCGAATAAGTGCCAGAAGGATCGGAAGGGAAAGGCCTTGTAGCAGATGAAAACCCAATAGTAGTCAAACAAGATATTGGGAAAGTGCAGGTAGTCCACTGACCTCTGGGGATGCAAACTCAGCCACACACTCGTTAACCTTAAAGTGACGAGTAAGCTAATGTTAGCTGTGGGAAGGGAACAGAAAGGTGCAACCCGGGTAATATTTTCAAAGCAATAAGACGAGAAGAAGGTTTGTAAGGTCTGTATCAGTGTGTAGAATGCGGAAGAGGGCCTCAGCATGGAAAGGAGAGTAGGTAGGAGGGACACATACAGAGATGAGGTAAATGAAAGACATTAAGACCTACTTTTTCTCTTAGCTCCTTGCTCCCTCTCGGGTTGATGAACATGTCCTGTACCGACATCATTGCAGCGATACTCAAAATCTCTTCCGAGCACCTAGGAACAGGTTGCAGAACCATTGTTGAGGATGAGAGGGAGGTGAAAGGTTAGTGTATGAGCAACAGTAGGACGCCTGAGGTAATCGGAGACCAAGACTGTCGCAGTTAGGGATATTGGGGTTGACTACGCCCCGACGGCAACGGCTGTTCGCCTTGGACTCCTTTGCGCTCCGTGGCTCGTATCTCCTTGCTGCACGTATTAACCTTATTATCACACCTCGTCGAGGTCTGACTTACTTTAGCTCTAAAGAATTTAGTAGCATTTTTGCTACTCTGGGCTCGACCGGGAATTCTGCCACCTGCGTTCCTAGCGGTTCCACTAAACGCGCCTCATCATCTATTACGCCTAAACTGTATAAAAGTTCTAGCGCTCGGATCAAGGCCTAGTAGGGCACAGCATGAATGGGTGTGAGGTCAGAGATAAGAATGCAGCGTTCACTAGGTGAAAGAACAAGACAATCGGGATGGTGCTGGTCAACTATTTGGAACGAGAGCTGAAAGTGGTATGACAAGAATGGAAGGTGAAAATTTAAGTTGTCACGACGGTTTAGCTGCAGTTCGTGCATCCTTACCTCCGCTGATGGCGGAGAGATGAAGTCGAAATGCAGAATGTCGTCGATGCCCAGAGCTTTCAGCTGAAGCACCATCCACGTGACATTGGTGCGCTGCATCTCAGGCACTGTCGAGTCAGGTAATGCCTCGTAGGACATCTTGTGAAACCAAAACATGAGAGCAGAGAGAAGTCTGTTGGTAATTTTTAAGGAGAAGGGATTGCACTTTCAACCAGCCTAATGAAGAGATTTTTGAGGATGAATATTTGAAAAAGCTCTTGCATCAGGAAATGAACATAGTGTCACTAAAGGCTCAAAGGCTCTTACTTCTGTGTAAAGACGAAAACACTTTCCTGGACGAACCCTTCCAGCTCGTCCTGCTCGCTGTTTCGCAGAAGCCTACGGGACGTACACGATAAAGCATGTGGACCAAATAATCAAGTTGACCGCTCTTGCCTGGTTAGAAAAAGCATTCCCAGAATGAACTCGACAAGTAGCGCAAGAGAGAACGGGGAGAAGAGCAAGGAAGAAGCTGCACTCGACAAAAACCTGTATCAAAAGAAAACGCAGATGACAGGGCTATCTTCGCATACCTTTGAGATAGGCCTTACTAGTAGGGTCTCAAGGTTGTTGATGGGATTATAGAAGGGAAGTTTGGCAAAGCCTTGGTCAACCACATAGACAATGTTCTCGATGGTGATGGAGGTCTCTGCCACGTTGGTCGCAACAATGACCTGCCATTAGACACCATAAGGACATATGGACTGAAGTATTTACCGTCTTGGAAACAAGGAAATGTGACCATAATCTTTTAGAAACTAGCCGGAAGACGGAAGCAGGATTGATGGAAACAAAACGAACTATGGCTTGCCCCACAGACTAGCTGCTGGAGACAGCGGACAGGATATGTCCCTTGGCTTTGTCATTTTGAGTGACACTACGATTCGGCCTTACGCACGAGCAGCGTGTACAACGCACCTTCCGGGTCATCTTTGGCCCCGGTAGAAAGACTTTCTCCTGCATCTCGTAAGGAAGTGAGGCATACATAGGCAGAGCCACTAAGGATCCATACTCTGGGGATTCCTACACAACAGAAGGACGGTTAGATCGTCAGAGCAGGAGTAGCCATCAGACCTTGGAGGGGCGACATGGCCAACGAAGTTAGAAGGCCATGTCTACGCCTCCTCCTCGATGCAATTTTCTATATCGTTATCCTTCAACTATACCTCATAAGAGTCCCTGATGGCACGTACGACACTCTCCACTTCCTCCTGACCAGGCATGAACACGAGTACATCACCCTAGGTGACAAGACGAAGAAAGAGATAGGAAAAACATGTTAAATGCTCACTTTGAACACGAGTATATCACCCTAGCTAAGAAGACGAAGAACAGAGTGTAGACTTGCCCAGTAGGCTACATACCATTGGCTCCCGCAAATGGATGTCCAGCACTGTCTCAACTGCTGCAAGCAGGTAATTGTCTCTAGGTTTTCTTGAATAGAGAATGTCGACGGGGTACTGCCGTCCCTACCTCCATAATAAGGTCAGAACTGGGCGCTACTACCACTACTGTTGAGCGTCTTCATTTCCACCCTTTGCACGCACACAAAGAGTCCTGGCCAATTATCCTGCTAGTGCTAGTAGATTCCGTTTCCACCTATAAACCCTCCTCGTTGATCACATCTCCTTTTTACCTCAATCTTCACGATAGCGGCCGTATCTTTCACTTGATCTGACGATTTATTCCGCTCAAAGTAGCGCTTGAATTGCTCAGCGTCAAGTGACGCTGAGGCGATGATCTGACAACATTGCAGATCGGAGGTTAGATCCAATCAACTCAAAGGGAATGGTAATTAGACGGCAATAGGAGATATAGCACAAGAGTAAGAGGCTACTGACGTCAAGAATCGAGAATGACATACAATGCGTAGCTCAGGCCTTTTCCTCGCAATCTTTTTCAGGACACCAAGCAGGACATCGGTATACAAACTCCGCTCGTGCGCCTCGTCCTTAGGAGAGAGAAAGAGCAAGTTTGAGGAGGCCGTCATAGGTAGGCGATAAAGCATCAGCGCGTGGATGATGATGAGTAGTCTGCTTACAAGAAAACTATCGAGGGAGCATAGCTAGCGAAGGCATATTTCTGTCCCTTAAGTTGTGAAGAGGTTACAGAGCAGGAGACAGACGGGTGGAGGGGAGTGGTACCACGACTGAAAGAGAGAGCGTGCGGAAAAGTTGACAAGGAGCTAACGACCCTACCAGCATGATAACAGAGTATCGGCTGAGCAAGGGGTCCATGAGGCATTCTCTAAGAAGCATCCCGTCGGTGACGAACTTCACCTTAGTTCGCTCCGGATCAGACTTGTCATCAAAACGGACGGCATAGCCCACCTACGGAAACAAGGGAAACGAAGGGAAGGAGTAGACCGCAAACTGTGGTAAGGAGAAGGATAGGGTTGAGAACGAATTCACTTCTCTGGTGTGCTAGTAATGCAAAGGGGCCGATGTAAAGTCTAGAGAAGACCGATTTGATGGAAGAAGCGGATCGCAGTGCAACAAAAGAAGAACATAATCAACTTCGTCTCAGTGATCTGAAGGTGGATCAGAGCGGACATAGCCAGCTGGCAGCTTAGTACAGAGGATGAGCTAGGAAAGATGAGATCAGGTGACAGATGGAGGCAGGAAGAGGTTGTATAAGGTTCCCGGTCGAAAAACAAGGGCACAAATTGACTGGACCTCCCAGCAAGCCCAAAAACGAAAGCAACGGAGCCCGTGCGATGGTGCTAGGATAATTAAGGCCAGAGGCTGGCATTACCTCCTCCCCCAGTCGGACCCTCATTTCTGTCGCCACTCTGGTGGCTACTGACATCGCTGCTATCCTTCGTGGCTGGGTGCAAACGACAGACCTGGTGGGCCAGGATCAGACCAAGACGTTAATCAACCGCAAGGGAATAGCAGGAGGATTATGTGCCAGGAATGTCACAGAGATTATAGCCACAAACAGCGATAAGAAAAGTTCTATCAGACGTCAAGATAATGTGGAGACTGTAGCAAAAGGAAGGGCACGAAGGAAGACCATAAAGTTGCATGAACAGGAGGAAATGCGGTGGAAGTGAAGCAGAGGATGTCAGCACATATTGACATAGTGGAATTGGTGTTCTGGCGCCATTGCCAGTCATTTTTTCTTAACTCACCTTCCTCCTTCCGTCCACCCTGCCTCATGCAGGTACTGCGGCACTTGAGTCGTCTTTCCACTCCCAGTCTCACCAACAAGAATCACCGCTCTAAATGCGAGAAGAAGACAGAGCGAAGGCAAAATGAAAGAGAAAGGAGACGGAGAAAGCAGATGAGGGAAGGGTCACGTGTGAGGCTAAAGGCCGCATGAAGGATAGAGGAGGAAGAAACAGAGCGACGATAGGTATCGGGCCCCAGAGAAAAGAGGAAAAGGGAGAGGAAACGTGATACAGAAGAAACACTGGATTGAGAGGCACAGATCCTCCGCTGCAAGAGCTGTCTGCGCAGAGCGTCGCCTACCTGTACTTCTCTAGTGCATAGAGGATGAGTCTTCTCTTCTCATACACAGGAAGCAGCCGTCGTTGCTTGTCTAGCGGGAGCCGATAGAGAGGATTGTATACGATGGGCGCCCCCTCTGCTGTTAGATCTCTATCCTGCCCGGGGCCCGCCGTTCCTGGCCGCCAAAAAGCCATTGTCTCTTCTTACGTCCGGCCTGGCTGTAAACTTGGCTACAGCTCGACTACCGCCCGGCCGTTCTTTTTCACATCTTCAATGGCGGGCGCATGACAACAAGCCATCTGCGTCTTGCTCTGCGCTCCCACCTGTGCTCCGCGATCTAGGGCTTGGAAGGCACTACGTCTAAGAAGAAATGACAATAATAAGAATGAAACGACAGCAAAGATCAAGCCGCAAAAGCGACTGAGAGCTGGGCAGACAGGAAGGCAGCAACAGGATTCTGATCTTGTGCTGTTGATGCCATCGATGGTAGCCGTTACCCGCCTCTGCTTTATGAAAGTGCTTATCTTCTATGGAGAAATTCGTCCGCTAAGAAGCCTAGACAGCGGCTAACGCTAGACTGTGTCACCTGCCTCATTGAGTACCGAAATCTTCGTCTGGTGAGTGTTGAGGTGCGGGCGGTCATCAGGAGGCTCTCAGGCGCGATGGCTCCTCCTGGTCACAAGTTCATAACTCATAACTCGTGCACGAGCCAAAGCTCAGGAGAATAGAGTAGATAGACAACAGGCTTGTTATCGGACGACCAGAAGAGTGGAGAGAGACGCGAGAAGCGTAACAACTTCACGGGATAGAGAGTAGAAGCACCAAGAGAAAGAGGAAACCCTAGAGAGTGGAGGGGGATTATGCTCCTTACTTGGGCGGAGTTGCAGTTCCCCGCTGGAGGATCCGCTGCCGGTGCAGCAGGGGGATGTGTACAGGGAACGGTGGCGGAGTATGAGGCGCGACACTTTCCTCTCACCCCTGATCTGCAGTCCTTAGAAGACCTCTCGGTCGTTCAGCACTATGCGGGCTGGGCTGATCCATTGGTTTCTCCTAGCATCTTCCTCGAGGAGACTTCTGGCTTCAGAGAAATGCACGATGAGGAGGAGGAAAGGGCAGAGCTAGATAAAAGTGTTGAATCAGGAGAAGGAGGCATGGTATCACAGATGACGGCGGTATGTTTGACTCTATGGAGAGAACGGCGTGACTATAACAGTTTCATGAAGGCGAAATATACTCGAGCACCTTGGCCTCCTCAGAAGGTACTTCTTCCTTTTAGTTCTATCTCTCAGCCGACTTGATTGGGCAGTGGAAGGACAGCCTGAGCCGCCACTCTGCCTCCCTCACTCAAGTCTGGGGCACGCTTGTCTTCTAGGCTAGTGATAGTATCAGCTTTCCCTTATAGCTGATCGTTGCTCTGATGGTATCAGAGTGCCATGCTAACACCCAGCTCTGGCAGGTCCTCTACACTTCAGCCACTGTTGCCTACTTTTCGCCCGTCAGTCGGCACCTTTCAAGCGTACTCTTATCGCCGTCAGGGCCGCTGAACCAGGGTGTCAGCGGATTGTGGGCAGCTGAAGTGGAGATAGATGACATTCATGACGGGTCGTTCAAGGTAAATGAGAGGATGGGGATAAGTGCAGATTACCATTTTCATTACCACTTCCAGGGGTAAAGGGACGATAGTAGCATAGGGCTGTGGCCGTGTAGTGGCCTGGAGTCGCTCTCGTCTTCAAGAGACAGGGACGCTAATATTTCGGTCTGTTAACAGGCATTTCTATCCACGCTCTCACCTCCAGCGCGCGGAGATGGGAATCCTTTCGAAGGGGGTGTTTGCTACCCCTACGTTCTAGCTTTTCAAAAACATGATTCCAGACTGCCATCATCCTACCTTGTTCTTACTCTCCAGAGCGAGGCCAACGAAGCGGCAGCCCAAGGTGAAGGTCCATCTACGTCCACCACCATTTCCCTTCACCAGAACCTCTTGGAAAGTAGAATCTTGCCTTGGGTGCTAGGAGAAGGTGCAGTACTGAGGCTGGATAAGGAGCCGCCCAGAGGGAGAATCTTGAGCTATCGACGTGTAAATCTCAAGCGAGAGTTCTCCGTGCATCGCGCTAAGAGCTCCTTAAACCCAGAGGAGTTGAAGTCATGACGAGAGGAAATGGGAACATAACCTCTACATCGCTGTCCACTCCACAAATTTGAGCGGTCAGTGAGGTTTGAACACCAGATGCCTTTAGCTCTGCTGGCGTTTCTGGCGAGTTCTTGAGCAGAGATTTTAAGAGCCAGAAATTGGAGTTGTCGGAGGCCCTCCTTTTCATCTGGCATACTTCGACAACCCTCACAGCTTCGCTGAAAGTACCTCTACCAGCCCTCATAGCGTCGCCAGAAATTGACCAACAGCCCGCCACTGAGCCCAACACTTCCAGCTAGATATTCCCATGCTCCGTGGGAACATGAGATAGAGCTCTGGCGCTGAGTGGGACTCTGTGTCTTTATCTTCACGAGAAAGCCAAGCGCGGGGGACAGAGAGAGGCCCTTTCTCTCTACGGTTTCGTAAAAGCGAATGTAGTCCCCCAACACTTCTAGAACTCCCAAGTCACTAGAGACTTCAAGACAGAAATGCTTCCACAGAGCAAAGAGAAAGAGAACCACTTTGCCTGGTGGGGGCACGTCCCTTCTGCTTGATATGAGAGAGGTGCTAAGAGAAGAGATCGAAGAGGACGATACTATGGCCAAAAAGCGCTTCCAACCCGTCAGTACTGAGCTATCGCAGTGCCCATAGAAAGCTTGAACGTCATAGACAGCAGGAGGTAGAGAGCTCTTCAGTATCTCCAGGGATTGTACAAAGCTCTCTACCTGGTATTGAGAGAAGTAGTTGGCGCCAGTGTAGCCGGGGGAGAAGACCGAAGAGCAAATCAAATTCTCTAGGCGCCGAAGAAAAAGAATTCTTTGAAGAGTTATAGGGCGCCACACGTAGTCTGCTGAAGACCTATCGTACCAGGAACGTGACACCTATCGAGAAGAACATCGCCATCAGAATGGCCAATGAGCCATTAGGAAAGAAAGGCAGGCGCAAGGGCTAGAGACAGCGTCGCCGGGAAAGCTTCTCAACACAGGGATCAACGAGAAAGGTCCATAGTTTGGGGCTGATAGAGAAGAAGAGCACGACAAGGGACAACTGCGTATATAGCTGAGATAATGAAGGATATTGCTCACCGACCTGTGCACAGACGAGCAGCTCTGGCATATCTAAGTAGGTGAAGACATAGTTGGAGAGATCCGGGGGAGAAAGCACTATGGGGAGGAATGGGGCGAGAACATGCACAGAAGGCTGATTAGAGGGTCAAGGTCCTTGAGTACAAATGGGCAAGCACTCCTACCACTAGCGATCGAAGGTCGGACCTCCGTTGGTATTAGTCCAGCCTTCACGGCCTCGGTGTAGGCCTCCTCCCCTTCCAGTAGGCGGAACTGATGATGGAGATGAGCAGCAGCCCGACGGGGGGAGAGGCAGTGGCTACCTCTGGCAACGGCACCGACTTTGCGCTTTAGTCTTCTCACGTTCTTCTGCCTGCATCAGGTCAGGGCCATTTATGCTTAGACAACCGATCAGATCCGCGCAGGCTCTATGGTTGTCGAAGCAAAGAGACATCACGAGAAAGAAGGCAAGAGTTGACAGGATAGGGCTTGGCTTATCAGCCTTGACTTACTGCTTTCTCCATCTAATGAATAGGTATGCCGAGGATAACACGAGTGCGGCCCCAGAGACGATAAATATCACGTTAGATCTCCGCCGCATGCTTCTGTACAGCTGGAGGATAACACTAGCTTCCGAGCCCTCTGAGCCCATTCTGGCTGGCCCAGGAGAGTTGAAGAAGGAAATAACATGCAAGATCATCGACCGTTGAGGGTGCAGCGAACATTTAGTGAGGGTGAGAGCCTGGCAGGCTCTAACAGGTATGTGACACATGACCTACCTTGGCCCGGCGCTAACACCTTACAACCCAAAGTATCTTCTTGAGGTGCATATGTCGCTTCGATGTGAAAACGCTGGAGAAGTTCTCTTCCATCACCCCATTAGACAAGCGAGAAGGCTTCTCTGCACGAAGGCGCCAGGGATCGCCTTGTTCCCCAATCGGATGGGATCCCTTGTGTTATTCTAATCGCCCAACGCTTAGAGGGTATATAACTCTTGGGCGGTGTTGGCGTCCATGAAGGCAAAGTTCGCAAGCAATCATAGACCTTGACGGGCCTCATGAGACAGATTCTTCAGAATAGGGACCCGTACATTGGGGATGAACCCTACCTGGGATGAGTATCCTCTAGCCTCGTCTCTTCTTCCACCCCAGTAGTACTGTCATCAGTGACTTCGCCTCTACACCGAGTGCTGAGCTAGCTCCCCGCCGCGGATGCCTCAGCCGCCTTAAACAGAGCAGTTTGATGAGCAGAAAGAGGAAAGGTTCGAGCACTCACATTGATGTCAACCACCTGGCTTGCCGTCTTTCTGGATTTTTATCTAGGAGACAGAGCCAGCAGAGCCCGGCCTGGGTGCTGCAGACAAGGCGCTCTATCATTGATAAAGCCCCTTACAGCAACGTCGCTAACGGCAAGCAGAATCACGCCGCTAACGACAAGGCTGAAGAAGCAAACAGACGTGCCAAATCTCCTGTCTCAACTGCAAAAAGGCCAATTGCTGCGTGTGGCGGTAAAAACAATGGTAGGAGCTACGCATCAGTTCTACGTCACGGATGCAGTGCAGTGGAGCACTATAGAAACGTCGACCTCTTCCGGTACGGCAAAGGAGGCTATGTGAAGCGTGAGAATTGTATATCCCGTGCACATTATGAGAAAATGCGCTTCTCTATCATGCGGACCTACGGTGGAGTAAGAGCCCTGCTTGGCAGCCAGGCGGCACAGCTTGATACCAAGTTCAAGATTGACCTTCCAACCACCTGTAGCATGAGGACCACCACCACGCGTCGAGATGTCTTTGATGCTACCATTCGACAGCAGCTGGAGGAGGAGTTTCACGAAATATGACGAGATGAAACAGGACCTGCCGCAGCAATGGAGGGGAGGGGGGGAATCAGAGCTCTGCACCACATCAGGAAGGTGAGGCACGCTCTGGCGTCTGTGGAGGCATTCGGCGGCATTTCATACCTTGGGTACTCTGAGTGCGTGGTTCCAAGTATGGCTGTCAGGTGTTAAAAACAAACACAGACCTCCCCAACATCAAGTCCCGTTTGCCCTCTCTCGATTTACTATCATCTCTATAGAACTACTAATACGCGAGGGAGGTGCTGAGACACGCACTCTGATGATCTTTTTTTGTTCTCTTCAAGTTGTCAATTGCCGCTTCACATTCCTCCTCCCCCACAGACATCGGAGAGAGAGAGGGAAAGAGAGAGAGAGAGATAACGCGTGGCTTCCTAGCTTGACGTATAATGAGTTGTTCATCTGCCAGTGTGAATAGACGTGAACGAGGTTCAAATGTAGCGGGCGCTGTCTGATTAGCATCAACATCTTGAGCTCGTTGAGCGCGTGTCTCCTCTGGGCACTCCATCACTTGCACCGCATAGCGTTGTCGCGTATTCTTGCTCTGTAAGTCAGACAAGCCACATCATTAGCCTTGTTAGTGGAGGGAGAGGGGTCCAAGAAGGAGATGACAGGAGCAG
>FLMG01000772.1:0-21771 GCA_900088475.1 Hyphochytrium catenoides
CCAAGAGATAGATGTAAGGTGGGAGGAGAGTATTGCGCCTGAGCGAGGGACAGCGTACAGGGAAGAAAGTAACAGAAGTAGAGGAGAAATAGCAATAGACAGAGGGCAACAAGACGGACCTTGCACACAGGAAATGGAGGCAAAGGATGGGAAACTCAAGGAGGTACCTGGCGAGTACAAGAACCAGTCTTTTCGTGAAGACTTTTCCATCAGGATTGAGGCTTACCTCTTACTGCCCGTAGATCTTCCTCGCAAGTATCGAACAACGATAGTGCCCATGCTGGATGGCTCGGAACTCGTTCGCATCTTTATGTCGAAAAACATCACCTTTGGAAGTCTGCGCCAGTCGTTATTCTCTCGCCTTGCTCCCTTTATCATTGGGCTTCTTCCATTTATCTACCTTGCCCTTACGTATCGCATGCTAGGAAGGATTATGGGCTCAGGAGATGATAGAGTAGGGAAGCAAGGGAAGCCTTCAGGTAAGCAAAAGAAAGAGAAAGAAGAGAGCATGACGAGCGCAAAACTTGTATTAAGGTTAGAAAGGATGAGAATGACCAAACTAGGAGGTTGTTAATCTTTAAATTACGGGGCGATTGGCACGCAGAGGATGGATGTTAGCAAGAAGATGTAAGAGGGTGGCTCACTCTTTTGAAGTCTCGGATATTGTCTCTTTTTTACTCACTCTCACCTGTTTGTGCCTGCGTGCAGCTGAAAAGCGTCGCGATCTAGTCGACTTCTCAAAGGTAGCGGGTGTGGACGAGGCCAAGGCTGAGCTGGTAGAGTTGGTAGACTTCCTAAAGAATCCAGCCAAGTATCGCGCAATAGGAGCCAAATTGCCCAAGGGACTTCTGCTCTCTGGTCCATCCGGCACTGGAAAGACTCTTCTCGCCAGAGCTTTAGCGACAGAGGCGGGCGTTCCCTTCATCTCTTGCTCAGCTTCAGATTTTGTAGAAATGTTGGTTGGCCGGGGTGCCGCCCGGATCCGAGATCTTTTTACAAGGGCGGCGGAGAATGCTCCTTGTATTATCTTTATTGACGAGTTAGACGCCTTAGCAAAGGCTCGAGGTGGTCTGAACAGCAACGATGAGAGGGAACAGACGCTAAATCAACTGTTAACGGAGATGGACGGCTTCGAGGGACGAGGAGACATCATCGTCGTCGCCGCTACTAATCGACCAGAAGTGCTTGATGCAGCTCTCTGTAGACCTGGCCGCTTTGACCGTCATGTCGTGGTGGGGCTTCCAGACGAGCAAGGAAGAAAGGAGATTCTGAAGGTTCATACTCAAGGTGTCAAAATTGAAGGAGTGGTCTTGGATGAAATAGCAAGATGTACGGAGGGGAGGTCCGGTGCAGAACTCGCCAGTTTGGTCAATGATGCAGCGCTGTTGGCGGTAAGATCGGGAAACGAATCGGTAACCGCTGCACACTTTGCTGCTGCACTGGCTCGTGCCCACAAGGCCAGAACTGCAATGTCCTTTCTCTGGACCTAGAATCCAGTGCATCTGCCAGTCCGCATTGCTCTTAATTGTGGATACTCTCCCCTCCTCATAGGGCTAGTGTCGCGCAACCTCCCTGGCCCTGCGTCATACCACACCTCTCTCTCTCTACCGGTTTGCATGCTAAGGTTTAACCAGCCGGTGCTCTCGATCAAGATAGCAGCAACAACTGTCGATAGTATTGAGAGCAGGTTGTCAGTTCTGGTGTGATCTCTCACCAATTTGAGCTAAGGAAGGCCTGTTCAACGGCCCTGCTGGATCTCTAGAACTCTTGCGGAAGGTGGGCCAAACCACTCAGCTCGCTTAGGAAAACGTTCTTACTATTAGGATAATAAGTAACAGCTTGCAGCGATCTGACCTAGGCAGCGGAAGGAGGAGTGCTTTTCCGTGAACACACGTTCTTTCTACAATTCCACATCTCTCATAGAGCTTTGCCCTGGCTTTGCCATAATTCACGTGAAGGGCACCAGGACAGACATGCTTGCTGTCCAGGAAAGCTTAGCACAACTTTGTCTCGCACTTCACAGGGGCACCGATAGGACAGAAGCTAGAGTGGTCAAGGAAAGCAGCGAGGCAAAATTGTTTGAATATCTTTAGCGGAGACAGAGTGGGCACTGAGAGGCTGCGAAGAATGATGAAAGGCTGGTTGGATGGTAAGGCAAACAACTTGTCCCGTCGGAACGCCAGCTTATCACTTTAACATCTCTGGGGTCTCAAGAGTAAGTGACAGTGCCGTTCAGTCCTTTGCTCTATAATAGAAATAGTTATATGTGTCCCACCACTGTCCCAACGGTGGCTTCTGATGGATGATTGAACATGACGACCCCATCACTTCGCCTGCTTCCGATCTTTGTGCTCTTTTTCCTATCGTTCTCTGTCTCTTCTCTCGGTTCTGGTTTCTCCTCTTCTGTCTCTATCTCTCTTCTGTCCCTGTCTCTCTGTCTCTATCTCTCTCCTCTGTCTCTGTCTCTCTCTGTCTCCCTGTCTCTCTCTGTCTCTCTGTCTCTCCGTGTCTCTGTCTCTCTGTCTCTGTCTCTCTCTCTTCAGCTTTTTCCTCCAACTCAATCATGTCAGAACCATGCGAACGCTGGGTGGTAACACGAGGGTTATTCACCCCAGAGAACCGAGGTTCATCCCTAATGCTATAAAGGGTGATGCACCTCCATACACCCGCAAGGGAGATGGCTACTACGTTATGATACAGCAGGGTATTGGATATATTAGCGGCGTATATCCGTTATAGGATTCCGTTATTTGCGTTTATCCAGAATGACCAAGGATATAGAGTTTTCCTTCATGACATGTGCCGTGTATGTTCAGAACGACTTTCTGCCCGAGGGAAAGATTTCCTTGTCTTGGCGGGGACGAATGGACTTCTGATCCGCCGAAAATACGCCCAGATATTAGCTGAACTAGGTGATACGCTAAAGGGCTGGGTATCCCTCGGGGGGAAACTTTGCAGTCTCCTTCGTATTCTCGATTGACTTCTTTGGCTTTTGAGTCGAGCAGAATTGCCGACCGTCAACACAACAGATGGAGACGGAGGAGAACAGCTCTTGAGACAGAGTGACGAAGAGATAGTGTCAAATTAACAACTAAAGTATGGACAAGCACACAGACAGAGCACAGAGCGAGAGGCGCCACGGAGAGCATTGTCCGTGCCAGTGGCTGTCTCCTGCCCAAGAATCTTCCAGAGTGCAAATCTCCGTGCTCAACGTCAGCTTTATCAGTCAGACCATCCGTGAAGCTCCATTCCCTCTCACACAAATCGCTTCTTACATAGCAGAGCTAGCAGGCTGATCAACAAGGACTGCCCTTAAGATACAATGGTGCTCACTAATATGAAGGTTGCCACCAGGGCTATTGGGCTCAAGCAGGTAAGATGAAGAGTTGAGAAGTGATGGTGACCTGACTATGAAGAGAGCAGAGGGATAGTGAGGGAGCAAGAGAGGCGAGCGTCGGAGAGAAAGAAGAGAGAAACGACGCTGCTTCATTACGCTCCATTTCCTCATCCGTGCTTGCCCCCCTCTCTCTACTGTCATGGCAGCTCAAGCAACAGTTTGTTGCTTCTCGCCTTATGTCCACCTCCTCTATTCAACTGAGAGAGAGACTTGAGCAGCTTGTACCAGAGAAGCAACAGGACTTGGCTGAGCTGAAGAAGCTTCACGGCGCGAAGAAGATTGGAGAAGTTAGCGTAGACCAGGTATAGCTCTTCTTAGATCGTTAGAAATCCTCTTTCTCTTAATGTACCATAAGCCCCTTCGTGCCGCTCAACTCTGTTTTATGACCTGGATCAGCGGACTTTCTAGGTTGCGAACATAGCTCGCGCTATGCTTTGGTCTTCTGCACTAAACCACTCTCTCTTCTGTTCCTCAGTGCATCGGTGGAGCTAGAAGTGTCAAGTGCATGATTTGGGAAACCTCGCTCCTGGACCCAGAGGAGGGCATCAGGTTCCGCGGCTATAGCATCCCTGAGCTGCAAAAGCTTCTCCCTACCCACAAGGGCAAGGCCGGCGAGGGAGAGCCCCTTCCCGAGGCTCTTCTCTACCTTCTCCTGACGGGAGAAGTTCCCAACAAGAAGCAGGTGGAGGAGATCACCAAGGACCTGCACAGCAGAGCCAAGCTGCCTTCCCATGTTGAGCCTCTCCTGAGAAGTCTCCCAAAGTCTATGCATCCAATGACCAAGCTTACCATTGGTGTCAACGCTCTTCAAACAGAGAGCATTTTTGCTCAGAAGTACGCCGAGGGCATCCACAAGAGCACCTACTGGACCCATGTGTACGAAGATATGATGAATCTTATCGCTCGCCTCCCTGAGGTGGCTGCGATTATCTATAGGACGAGTTTCAAGGATGGAAAAGTGGCAAAGTACGACAGTTCTCTGGACTACTCCGCCAACTTTGCCCGTATGCTCGGCTACAAGGACCCCTCTTTCGACGAGCTCATGAGACTGTACCTTGTGATCCATAGTGATCACGAGGGAGGCAACGCTAGTGCGCACACTACGCACTTGGTTGGCAGCACGCTGTCCGATCCTTACCTCTCCGTAGCTGCAGGGCTCAATGCTCTCGCTGGCCCTCTTCACGGTCTGGCCAACCAGGAGGTGCTTGGATGGATCCAGGGTCTTCAAGCCGAGTTTAAGGCGAAGAACAAGCCTGTGAACAAGGACACCATCTCCGAGTACGCTTGGGACACTCTGAAGGCTGGCAAGGTCATCCCTGGCTATGGCCATGCTGTTCTTAGAAAGACCGACCCTCGTTATACCTCTCAGAGAGAGTTTGCTCTCAAGCACATGCCTGATGACGAGCTGTTCAAGATTGTTAGCACTGTATACGAAGTCGTCCCTGGCATCCTCACTGAGCACGGAAAGACCAAGAACCCATGGCCTAATGTGGACTCCCACAGCGGTGTACTGCTCTACCACTACAACTTCACTGAGAAGGACTATTACACCGTCCTCTTCGGTGTCTCCCGTGCTATGGGTGTGCTTGCTCAGCTCTTCTGGGACCGCGCGTTGGGCTTGCCTCTTGAGAGGCCTAAGTCTGTCACCACTGAATGGATCTGGAAGCAGTTTGGCAAGAACTAGAAGAAGAGAGGTCTACAGCTCCATGTCTTGTCCTTAGCTTAGGGTAGGAGAGGGAGTGAGAGAGAGAAAGACAGCAGGCTTTATCTTTAGAGGGTAAACCTGGTGCATTTATAGTTTAATATCTTTTTATCACCTTCCACTTCTTCTTGCAGACTGCGCCGGGACCATTTTGCCTTGCATATCTACCTAACGCCTTGGTTGTTTCTCTTGGTAGTGGGGGTTGGAACGGTCATCGTTATTTGCTTGAAGAAGCAAAGATGGGATTGATAGAGGAGCGTCCCAGTGTGGAGATCTGGGGCTCAAAGCTTATGGCAGGTTGTGTGGCTAATCGGTCTTTTGATCACAGCAGACCCTGGGCCCCGAAAAGGGCTATTCTCAGAGAAAAGACAGAAGGAGGGAGAAAGGGCAACGATGGTGGCGGCACGTGTTGCATAGAATAGATCTTCACTGGCTGAGAACCATCCAGGCCAGGAAGAGGTAGAACAAGAAAACTGGGTAGACTCCAAGGAGCCGTTTTTCGGCGGGAACTAGACTGGACATGAACAGTACGGAAGCTACACAGCGCAAAGTCATGAGTGGAGTAAAAGGAGATATGTTAGCAACAATAATCGGTGCACAGTGTCCCAGAGTGTACAACAGACTAGCACAGCTGCAGGCTGCATAGAGCAACGAAGTCAGCTGCAAGGCTGCATAAAGCAAACAAGCCAACTGGGAGGCTACATAGAGCAAACAAGCTAGCTGCGAGGCTGCATAGAGCAAAAAAGCCAGTAGAACAGAAGCGGGAGATCGCGCTATAGGCCATAAGGGAGAAAAGGGACCCACACATACGCCAGTGACATGAGGATAGGCCCAGAGAGGAGGTGTAACAAGGCAGAGAGCAACGTATCAATCAAGAAGGCGGACAACAGCTTACCTCTCAAGCACCAATAAACGCTCGGGCCAACGAAGGTCAAGCGAAGGAAAAAGTTATTGAGCCCCACCAGCTTCAGAAACAGTACAAAGAAGCATGCCACGTCCAACGGGAAGATGCAATAGCCTAGCACGCACAAGCTCTGGAAGAATAGTCTAGATAGTTGGTAAACAGCAAGGGTTAGCGCATATGCTGTCAGCTTTGGAACAACACAAAAGAGAGAACAGTTAGCGGCAAACTACAGCATAAGAGCATTCGTACCTGACTGCGAAGGAAGGGCAAAACAGAGAGGAACGCAAGCTTGGGAATGAGTAACAGTCGGAGGACCAAGAAGAGCACACATTGCAGACCACAAGGGAAACTGAAGTGGACAGACAAAATGTGAATTCAGGACTTAGGTTAGACTCACATCTTTCCCCCTAAGAGCAGGGCATTGCCTGTCACCACGGCAGCTCCGAACCAGACCACTACGAATATTTCAGTAAAAACGACCTCCATTTGGTTTGACGGTGCCGTGACGCTTAGCATGCTGACGACGAAGAGATAGAGGTGAGCGAGGGGAATGACCACAGCAGAGACCAGAGATGACTAACAAAAGCCATAGGGCATGTGGCATGCATGTGAGGTCACTTTTTGAAAGCAAGGCGTCCTGATGGCAGTAGGAGAAACGGGACTGGGCGTCATCGACACTTAAACTTCTGCAGGACGAGAGGGAGACAGGAATGGATCAAGATGAACAAAAGCACAGAGAAAGAGAGATAAAGCGGATCAAAGAGAATAGGCACGGCTTACATGGATAAGGACAGACAAACCAAGAGCGGGCCCCAGAGGTCCCCTGTTCCATAATTGTGAGGAAGGTTGTAGTACCAAGAAGCACGCAAGTAAGGAACGACCAGAATTCCCAGAACGACCCCCAAAGGTACAGAAAGCACGAGGGAGGGCAAGAGAAGGCGAGACCGAGGGAGAAGAAAAAGGGAAAGAGAGAGAGACAGAGAGAGAGAGAGAAATGTAGAATGGGGATTACACAGGCAGCCCACAATCTCAAAAGGCCTCCCAACTAATGAAAGTGAAGCATAAGATACGCGGGATAGAATTGTAAGAGCCTCTTTCCAGCCGCTCCCTATAACCTACAGTCTCTGAGCTCCTTCAGAGTCTGTGCTGTGGAGCTTTTGGGCCGGAGCACTGTCTTGAGTTTATTCCCTACTAGCCGTAGGTCACGCATCTGCATAGCGATATACGAGATGCTCAGCTAGTGGACGTACGAAGAGGGCTATGAATTTTGAGAAAGAGCCACAATAGTTAGCGCTTAGAGAATAGGGAGACATAAAGAAGAGATTACCACGGAGAAGAAAGATTGGCATTGGGAGAGAGGCCAAGAGAGAGACGCACACGCTGTAAAAAGACAGTGAGAGAAAGAAGAGAGAGAAAGGGGGAAAGAAAGAAGAAGTAAGGAACGGAAGATATAAGGTTCACCATACAATTGTAGTTGACACAGGCTCGTGCAAAGTAGATGAAGCATCCCGTCCGCCACCGATGGACCCAGTAACCATTAGTCCCGGGTCCGTCGCCCCTGCTACCGTTGTGGGCAGCATCTTCGACGTGTCACAAGCTCGCCCCCCAAGATACAGGAAGCTCCGAGCGCAGCTCACAGAAGAAAAGCTAGGAGATGGATTCAAGTGCTTAGAACTCAACTGTCTCTAGCCCCGACTTCAGCCAACTTTGAATAGTGGCTAGCAATCTTGTTGCGAACTGCCTGCCAGGCACCACTTCCAACGAACAACGAGATGGTGCCAAAACAGGCCTCGTTTCCTTGGTCACCCTGCCTGACTAGTCCTTTAGAGCTTGGATCCAAAGGCAATAGATGGGCCAACTCAATAGAAGACACGAGTGAAGACGGCAAGCAGATTGTCAGAATAGAAGACACGAGTGAAGACGGCAAGCAGATTGTCAGGCGATAACAAACAGATGCGCTCTCAGAGCTTGTCTGAAGCTTGGCACCGCTTGCTTTTTGCTTCCTACTTCCCTATTAGGGTTGTGCGAGTAGACAGACTATCGCTAATAAACAGCGCGAAACTTGCAAAGCCTTGATTGTCCATAAATGTCCGCTAACGGGCGAAGCAATCAAGGACGATTTTGCTGATTCTTTCCTTCTGTCGAGACAATAATCTCTGTCTTTGGTCTCGTGCACAATCTTCAAGAAGGAAACGCAACGTCAACGTCAAAGCGGTGCTTCTTCTTTTATTTGCATCTTCAAGATATCAACAAAGTTGTTGGCTACGTACCGCCCTGCTGGTCGTGGCTTTCTGCTGGTTGTCGAGACCATCTTGCTAGGAAACTTGATCACCTCTGCTGGGACAGCTGTGCTGCTGCTGCTGCTGCTGCTGAGATGATTTCAACCTGACATCTTTCTTCAATTTGCAATTAAAGGACCAGAGGCCCATCCTCGGCGAACTTGTCACAAGTGACGAATTTGAGAAGGTTCTCTTAGAGACACACTAACTGCTTAGACACACTAACTGCCCTGTTGACGACCGCTACCCAGAAGAGGCAGTTAGCTGTGTTAGAAACCTCTGGCGCTCACGAAGGAGAAACGCAGCATCAAAGCGGTACCTCAGAGGAGTTGTCGTTCTGAGCTCCTTGAGAAGTTGTGGCTCAATCATCTACCAGAATCAGCCTCAGATAGATGACATCGAGTCTGTAGTTGGCGATGTACCGGAGGAGGATTTGATGTATCTGGGTGCTGTACCAGATATATTGCCAAGGCAAAGGCCCCTAAGTGGACCGTACTCTGAACACCTGTATCTATTCTTCTATCTTCTTCTTCTGTGTACTTGCTATGGTGGTAAGGTACATACTGGAAGACCTGTTGCTCTACACCACCATAAATAAGCTTCTTGTTGTGAGCTTGCGTCATAAGATTTGTCCCTAGTCATACCTTCTGCTGCCTGTATTATGCGTGGTATAGGTGGCGATATGGATGAAGCTGCCGAGGACATAAGCTACAACTAAGAGAATGATGCCCTAGATCCTCCCCTGACTCTTGATGAAGAGGCAAGAGTGGAGAGGCAAGAAACAAGGAAAGGGACGGTTGTTAAAAGACTGCATTGCCTTTACAACAAGAATGCGAAGGCCTCGAGGTCGTAAGCCAAGCAGCTAATAAGCCCAAGCAAATCTTATTAGCTCCTGGATTCGACCCCAGTGTTGACGAGGATCTACCGAACCGATGAGGAGGCGTCAGCGGTGATGTTGATGCGCTCACCACTCTCAAGAAGCCCTTCAAGTTGGCTATAACAACTGAAGGACAGCAGATCCGTTTCAAGTTCTTTTCTCTATTGGTTGCGGAGGTATGACGCATCGTTCAACTCTGTCATACTGCTGAAGGTTAACTAGATCGTTCTGAATGCAGTCGTCCAAGAAGGGTCTCGCTTTTAGCTGGGGTCTTGTGGATAGATGCGTGGTAGAAGCCATTATGGAGTGCAACAAAGAGGCGGAAGAGGAGTCCAAACCGAAACGGAAACCAGTGAAGATGTACGAGATAAACGAGGAAAGTCTCGAAAGCGCCAAGGCGACTGCCAGACAGGTCTGGCTTTGTCATTCAAAAGGCTTGGCGGAAGACAAAATGTATAAGACACCTCCTCTTACATACAAAGAGGAGATACGAAGCACTCCAAAGCAGCCCGTAAGTAGGGGGAACACTATTAGAAGTTCCTGGTTGGGAGCTGGATGACGAAGCCTACAAGTACCACCAGGGAGCCTTATCCTAGGTCCAACATGGAGACTTCCCAGGCCAAGATCTCAGGCACTAATGACCTGCAGGCGTCAACGCCTAGGGTCGTGATGAAGTCAGGGCAAAAACAGCAAATGGAGTTGCAGAGGGCTTTGTATGTAAGAGGAGGTGTCTTATACATTTTGTCTTCCGCCAAGCCTTTTGAACGACAAAGCCAGAATTGTCTGGCAGTCGCCCTGGCGCTTTCGAGACTTTCCTCGTTTATCTCGTACATCTTCACTGGTCTCCGTTCCGTTTTGGACTCCTCTTCCGCTCTCTTTGTTGTACTCCATAATGGCTTCTACCACGCATCTGTTCACAAGACCCCAGCTAAAAGCGAGACCCTTCTTGGACGACTGCATTCAGAACGATCTAGTTAACCTTCAGCAGTGTGACAGAGTTGAACGTTGCGTCATACCTCCGCAACCAATAGAGAAAAGAACTTGAAACGGATCTGCTGTCCTTCAGTTATAGCCAACTTGAAGGGCTTCTTCGTAGTGCATCAGTGCTCAGGATTCTCCTACTTCTTTGTGCTGCGCTGTCTGACTACGTTTGAAGCCACCCTCCTCGCGCTAGAGCTTTGTCTCTTTGCGTTTGCCTTGTCAGGCGTCTTCTGCTTCTCTCCCATGGCTGTCCTCTTCTCTCTCACAGCTTTCTCCAGTTCTTGCTGCCTAGGACTTTTCGATGCCTTTCCAGTGAAAGTGAGGAAGAGGGGAAGGAACCTTTGTTTAGTGTGCTCTGTCTCCTTTACTTGTATCTTCTTTCTTCTCTATGCAAGAGTACCCAAGGATGTGTGTCAGTACCGCTTTGATCTGTGGAGAGGAGTTGTTGATCAAGCTCCAGCTGGCGGCCCTCGCCCGTGGAGCTTCTCTCTTTTCGAGTTCCTTCTAAATCGGGGCATCACCATCATTATGTTGACGTTCAAACTCACCTACGGCGTCTTCAAGCACCCACAAGACTGTGTGATCATCAAGAGCAGGCTCCGCGTGCTGGTGGAGAAGGTCAAGGAAGAGGCGAGTCACCACCTAGAGGAGGAAGAAGATTTGCCTTCTTCGCTTCATTCCTCTATCCTTCTTCCCCCTCCTCTTATGTCGAAGCATCAAAGTGGTTGTCCTTCTGCGACTAATGACCGTGGAAGTCCCTCTCGGCCGGCTCCTTTGGATGATGATAGTCGTCCTGCGAATCTAATAACCGGCGTTGAGAGTAGACGACAACAACAGCGTATGAGCGTCTCCTCAGTAGAGTAACAACACTTGATGGTGGAGGAGGTGGAAGGAGCGGAGGAGTTATTGACTGCTGGCGGCGGAAGATACCTCTGTAGGGTGGTCGAGCGATCAAATGCCTTTCATCATCAAGCTTCCATCAGTCAGGGACCTATTGGCGGTGAGTTGATTTGGACGGACCCTAAAGCCACATAGGACCATCACCGGTCTGTCTTCGTTGTTCTTCTCTATGAGACACCCTTCTTCCGAACCCCCTCTAAGACTGTCCAGGCGCAAAAACTACTGTCTCCTTACTATCCGCTTAGAAGCCCAGGCGGCTCTCCTTACCGTTTCGGTCGTGAATGGCTTTTGACCTCTATTTGTGAGTTGTTTGTCTATCATTTAGAAGCACTATATAGAGATGTCCTAGATGATAATAATGCAAGAGGCTTTGAAGGATAAAGGTCTAGAAAAGAGTCTACTTAAGAAGATGTCCCCCTCCTTGGGCTCGATAATCTTTCTACGCTCGTCGTGGACGAAATCTTGAGGCCGGGTGCCATGCCAAAAGAACGACAATGCTTGAGAGGATTAGCTGAAGCGCCAGGTATGACCTTGTCAGGCCCAAGATATATATCACCCCCAAAAAAGTAAACAACCTGACTACAGCGAGCAAAGCTAGTCTCCTTGACTCTTTCTCTTGCAATACTCTGCCACGATTTCCTTGTTGCTCTTGCGTTACGGCGAGATGAAGTTCTTCAATGGCTGCATTAAAGCAGTCCGCCAGCTCTTGAGGGTCGTAGTCCACTCCATCATCCGCACAAACAGCGAGCTTCACTTCACCAGCATAGGAAATGACAGAAAAAGAGAGAGAGATTCCGCTGCTCACGTGGAAGGATAAATCTTGGACTGTTGCACCACCGAGTTCTCCCTTATATTCTGGCCCGCGGACATTTGTGAAGATGCATCTGCACAACGTACAGGTCGTCGTTCATTCTACGAATGGATGGCAGGGTGGAAGCGTCTCCAAAATAATAGAAGAAGAGAACTGGGGAGGAGGAGGAGGCATAGAAAGAAAGAGGAGGGCTCAATATAAGCATGAGGAAACAGGAGACGGACGAAGTCACTTGAATAGTATGGGCGAGCATACGAAGGAATGGTAAAGAGTGACAATGAAGAAGACGACTAGCAGAAGAAGAAGAAAAGAAGAAGAAGACAACAAGTGTAAGACTTCAAATCTCTTATCAACCCACGTGTAGTTCTCCATTGCTGTCTTAGCAAGACGATAAAAGAGCTTTCTGGGAGCTATTCGGACAACCAGTTTATTGTTGAACTGCAGAACCGCTGCGATAGGGCTCCGCTTGAACTCATCACACCACTGCTTCGCTCTTTGAAGACGCTGTACTGGGCTCATGGCTGCGACAGGCAGGTGGAGGGGCACGTAGGAAAACTTGTTGCCACCATATGTTTCTGGATCTATGATAGCCACCGAGGGCGGTGTGCAATGGGCCATGTGGTAACAGAAAGGAGGGCAAAAGGCTTAAGAAGGGCAGCAGTGAGGGAAGGAGAGAAGGAGTAAACAAGGGCAGGAGTGAGCGCGATCAGGGACTCCGGTTTATAAAGGATACAGATACCAACATTAATTGACCGAAGCCGAACGGCAAGTATGACAAAATGAGGATAAAGGGGCTTAAAAGGACTATGCGCCAAAGCAGCACTCGGTAGTAGTTGCAGGATCGGATCCGCCTCTCAGGAGACAGAAGAGAAGATGGCACGGCCTAGAGAAGAAGAAGGAAGAAGGAGAATTTGAAGTCTAGAAAGCAATGATGATGGAGACATTTGTTGATGCAGCGCTTATTTGGTTCTCGGGTGTCGACCGGAAGGATACATCTCATTGCTAAGTCTTCGAGCAGCACACAACGGTCTTTCTTCTTCTTTAGGAACATATATATGGCTGTGAGCAAGTGGTGTTGGCAGCCAGCATTATTAGGGACGACGGACAAAAACCAAGGCCAGGAGGACGCCAGTCAAGCGAGGGTGGAAGCCACTTACTTTGCCCAAGAGCAGCCACGAGAACGTCATTAATTGTCCCACAACAGGCATTCTTGATATCCTTTAGCTGGGAGAGAGGAATGGACCTCGATCGAGCTATTCTTCTGCGCGGTTGCAACTCTTCCCAGGAACTCTTAAGCTTGCTTTCTGGGTCTTTCCATCCAAGAAGAGCAGAGAGCAGCTCATACCCGGTCTCCAGGCACAGCCAGAACCTAAGGGCGGGAGAGATAGCAGAAGCGTGACTTTATAAGGATATTCCGTTCCTCTGTGCTACTTACGTCTATCATCGCCGATCGTAGAGGAAGGCACGGAGACGAACGAAGAAGAGCAGGAAATGTTTCGCTATCATGGAGGTACTGCCTTATGATCAGGGAGTGGACACCAAAAAGGTTCATGAACTCGAATTCTGACGATATAGGAAGACGCGGCCATGTGAAATGGGAGATTAGTTAAAGAAGCTCAATGGCTACCGAGAGACGAGTGAAATGGTGGGCACAGAAGTAGTCAAAGGAGGCAAAAAAGGCGGAACGAGGTGAACCGTATCGCTACCTGAGACCTAATTGCAGCGGGTTTCCCAATTCGCGCAAAAGTAAGAAGAAGTTTTCTTCTTTCCTAGCAGGGGAGGAGGTAAACCCTTTCTTGCTCTGTTCAACTGTTTGGTCGCCACTAGTAGTGGCGGGATCGAGGCAGTTCTTTAGGACCTGAACTAAGGATGTGCCGTCCCCAAGAGCGTGATGCATCCTGTAGACGACGCGATGGAATTGGTGAGACACAGAGGGGTCATGGAAGGAGAGCATAAGAGAGTAACAGTGTAAGCCAGACAGCCAGAGGACTCTGCACTATTTTTAGTAGCTCTGTATTGGTTGATAGAACGATAGCGTCGTCAAACACTTTGGCGGCAACCCCCACCTTTTCCCGTATGCGCAGTGCAAGTCTCACCTGATTACTAGCATGGCGTTTCCCGAGTCCGCAAGACTTTTGATTGCATACCAACGCCAGAGTGGCCGGTCTGAATCAAACTGTTCTGCGAACAGCGCCCCGATGAAGCTGTTCAACTCCTTGACGGTAGAGGGTGAGGGCAATCCGACTTCTGTCACGTGATAATCAAGATCGACCTACTGGCGGGGAAGCGATCGTGCAACGATTCGAAAGTTGATGAGTATTCTTGGTGATGGGAGGGCGAGGAGGGTGCGCAAATGGGAAGATAACTGACTGCTGAAGAAAGCTAATCGCATTTTCAAACCTATCTTACCTAGCCAGGTTACCTAACACGTTCTACCGACTAGAGCAATATCATGGAAGAAGGGAAACTACTATCATGAAGCAAAGGCAATGCAGGGGGAAAGAGTGTAATGACGGTAGCCTTGAAGCAGCGAGGACCTCGGTCGAAAAGTCCCAAAAGTATGTCGATCCCACCAGCTTCGGAGCTGCTCGAAAACGTTCATACTTGAGAAGTCCGTCGCGGGCAATGGCCTTACATTGTCCCACCAAGTAAGTGAGAGCGTCGCAAACAACTACTGGGAAGACTGTGAATAAGGTGAAGCACTCTAAGAGGGTAGGACTTAAAAGGGAAACAAATAGCAACAAGCTTGTGTGCTTGTCTGGAGGAGAACTCTTTCCGCTGTAGGTTTAGCAGTACTTCACGTCGACCCAAACGGATGCTGTTTACTTTCTTCGTCATGCTGACGAGCACAGCATTGAGGTCAGTTGCAGTAAAACTCTTCCTCCAGCGCTAGCAGATGTCATTTTGCATCGCCTCAAAAGTTCAAGGGTTCCCACAACGCTCACGCTGACAAACTGCAAGGCTATGGTTTTTGCGAAGATGAGACCCATGATCAAAAAGCTTCAAGAGAAGGTTGCGAAGTTCGATGTAGGGGCGACTAACGAAAGTGTAACAATCGCCAGAGCCGTCATTACATCTGGGGATGACCGCTTGCAGTTCATGGCGGACCTGAAAGCTGCCTTTCCTACTGAGTCCTTTACGTTGAAGCTCAAGTTCAACGCAAACTATCAACAGCGACAGGAGCTGGGACAACAGTAGTATGAAGAAAAGCTCATCAACGACAGCTATGATCGTGAGAGAGACTACCTCAGTACCCAGACGGGGCTACCCACCAAGGAGGCTGCGCTGAAGCTTCAGGAAAAGCTGTTGGATGAGTTCAAGCAGGGGTGCAAACAAAAGGCCACTGTTGAGGTATCATCATTGAGCAAGCAGGCGTCACACCTTCAGGCGATCAGTCTAGAGACGTCTACATGGCTGTCTGCCGTCTTCAAGGTGAGCCGCTGTACCTTGACACGTCCACGAAGAAGGCATGGAAGTCCAAGCTAAAAGCTTTTGTTGAGCAGGCCGGCGCCCGGGCACTGTCCGAGACCTACATGCCAATTCCCATCTGAGTATCGCTTCCCTCCAGCACGCAACTGGCATAACTGGGAGGCAATCTTTGATCAGGAGATGAAGCCCCTGATCAAGATCGCGTTAGAGACTGCAGTGCAGCTCCATGGGACCATCAGGGTCAAGCTTCGACTTGTCTGCTCTACCAGCGAGTTCCTTGAGGGCAAAGAGCTCCTCGTGACATTCTTGTTTCCAGAGCAGAATATGTTTGAAGTCCAGAGCGACGCGAGGGTGAGACGCTTTCTGATTGAAGCTCATATCTTCTTACAGAACTTCACCATGGACGGCTCTAAGTACCGATCATCTCAAGAGCACCTTAAGGATTTCAAGTCCATGCGGCTCGACATACTCAAATGCGGGCGAAGGCCAGCTAAGCCTGCAGGATGCCGCGGGGTAAAGAAAAGTTTCAGGCCCGGGGTCTACCATCCAGATAACACTACGGACGATCTCTGCTTTTATCGTTCACTTGCCTTGGGAATGAATCCGGACTACGAAAAGCAGATGAAGAAGGAAGGCAGCTACCTCCAGGAGGCGGTAGCCCGGGACCTCTGTTGCCAAGCAAATGGCTGCGAGGTAACTCTCCTTGTCCAGGACCTACTGACTCGGGATGACCCTGTCCTGAGGGATGCCGCTGCGCTTGGTCAAATCGTTAGAGATAGGCTTGCAAAACGAGGAGATAATGTTCGCAAGCCCGGTAGGCCAGCCAAGACGAACAAGAAGGCGGAGGATCTATCGGAACAGCTCCAGAATCAGCCTCTCAAACCGTCAAAGCATACAGCGGCATGTCAGAGACAAGTTGTCAATCTACATGAAGACCTTGATGACCTCTGCGCTGCCTTGGGCGTCAACGTGATGGTATTGAGGCTCCTTGACGGCGGTCAAGATTACGAGATCGTCGCACATGGCCTCACGGACGATAGCACTTGGGATATCTTCTTACAGTATGAAGACATTAACAAGAATAAGGGTCACGTTTCACTCATTCAGCACCTTCATAACTTTTCCGCCGTGACAAAGTGCCCGTACTACTGTAACCGAGTATGGGCAAGAGGAAGCAGCAGTGGTCTTTATTATGACAGATCCCCTGATACCTACAGCCGCCATCTCACTGCCTGTAGCAAAAGATCGTCCCAGGTAGAGCTGACATCATTCCACAAGACGGGCTCTATCAAGTATACCCCCAAGAAACCCCTACTAGAGAAGCTTTTGAACGGTAAGCAATTCCCCTTTGAAAACTTTATCGCGTTCGACCTAAAGTCCGTTGTGGATCCGATGACAGGCGTCCACGAGATAGCATCGGTATCCGCGAAGGATGCAAGCGGACAACTGTCAGGCCTTACGTATACTCAAGTGGAGGAAGCTGAACCCTCAGCCCTGCAAGTGCTGGCAAAATGGCTTGTGGACAACGCTGAGAAGTTGCATCAAAAGATTCAAACGAAGCGCCAGAGCCTCTTATATAGTTTCCGTAAAGGTGTGTGCAGCTGCACGTCGTGTCACTGCGGAGAATGTCTGGGACTGCGGAAGCATGATGGCTGGAAGATCATCATGCACGCAAAAGGCTGCTCCTATGTAGAGCTTGACAAAGAGCTCGTCCGGGAAGGTTATACTCACAACAGCTTTACGATTCCAGTTGTCTGGTTTCACTCGGGCTTCTTTAGTCTGAGGGTGTTGCTACCCTATCTCTGCCAATTCGGTAAGGTAAGCAAGATTATCAAACTCAAGCAGCTCGAGTGGCAGGTATCAACTCCGTCTGGCCAGCTTACGTACACGTTTTGCAATCTGCAGCAACATGGCACCGCGGATGATGAGAGCCCGGAGGCCTTTGCAAAACGACAAGGGATCAATCCTCAGACACTTCCCTACCCTCATAGGCACATGACCAGTCTAAGTGTATACAAGGAGGAAAGTCTGCCACTGGACTGTTGGGATTGATCAGAAGATCAGCATGCTGCGCAGCAAGCCTGGGATTCACTTCCTTCGGACAAGACGCTTAAGGCCTATACTGAGCTGTGCTTGCGCCGTAGACTTGATCTCATCACTAAAGCCACACAGAGGTACCGAGAGCAAATTATGACCGATCTTGGTATTGAGGCACTCAATTATGTATCCATGTTCGCTATCGCCAGAGCCAACAATCGGAAGAACTTTCTGAAAACTGTCTTACCATACATTCCAGACCAGAACGTCTATCAGATGGTGAAGGACGCCAACTATGGGGGTCTATGTTACGTCATGAAACACTATGATCGTGCAGATGATGAGCACGCCGTCTTGGCCTTTTGATGCCGTCAACGCGTATGGTAAAGGCATGCGTCTGCCACTGCTTGTACCATTGCATACCGTCCTTGAGAACGGCGAGGTTCAGGCATGTGACAAGTTCCTCGAGGACACCAATGAGTGTGACAAGCTGATGACGGCGTTAAACACGGTCAGCAAGACGGAGGCTGGGAAACAATATGCAGAACGCTTCTTACATGACGACGGCTTTGATCCTGTCCGGGATGACCCTTTTTATGGCGTGCCAGACGGCCTATATCGGTGTGACCTCTTCTATACCGCCGAGCAACTAGAGCGACTCAAAGTATTCTTGCCGCTCTGCTCACGCCAAGCTGTCGACGCCGAATGTCTAGGAGCTCATGGCAACAAGCTGAAAAAGATGAACTAGAAGGATTGGTCGCAGCAGAAGCTTCTTCTCACCGCTTACGAGAAGTACGACTACGTGGTCCCATCAACGTCACTCAAGTGGCTTTTAGCAAACGATATGGTTACGGTTCATAGGATCATCTCCGTCTACCCGATGGAACTTAAGATCGTCTTTCGCGACTATGTCGACCACTACACGAAGCTAAGGCAGAACGCTAAGAATAACATCGCGGCAGAGGTTGACGTGCACGCCTCAGAAGCCGTTATGAAATTCTCCAAGATGGCAGTGAATGGACTCTTCGGCAGCCAGTTGCTTAATCCAGAGAATTTTAGGAAAGAAGTGCTGATCTTCAATCAAGAGGACTTTGCCAAGGCGAGCACGGACTTCTGGGTCGACGTCGACCTTCTAGACTCTACCTCCTTTATGCTCTCTACCAAGAAATCCAAGGTCGACATGCCAACACCACTCTACCTGGGAATCGACATCCTTTGGCATCAGAAGCTCCTCATGCTCGACTTCCTCTACAATTGCTTATTGAAGACCTTCAGTAAGTCAAATGAGCTCTCTCTTATCTACACGGACACTGACTGCTTCGTCTTCAAAGTGAAAATGCCTGACGTGGGGAGGTCAACTGAGGAGATGCTCCAGCTGTTCCAACAGAGGTTTGACCCTAACGTACGGGAGCGTTACTTCTCCAAGGATGCCAATGACATGACCCCAGGTAAATTCAAGCTTGAGCACCATATTCAAGAAGTTGTATGCCTGCAACCTAAAGTTCGATCGATGAAGCTGATGTATCCCGACGATAAGGGCCAGGACGAAGTTCGGAAGATGAAGTTTCTGCGCGCCAAGGACAACAAAGACTTTACCCATGAGAAGTATGTTGCTGCATGGAAACATAGTCGACGCTTTGTAGGGTCTAATACCATCCACAAGAAGATTGGAGCGGGTGTTCAAACCGTGACCCAAAGGACGAGCACTGATGCCATGGATAGCAAGAGCTGCTGGCCGTCTTCCAATGAGAGCGCACCGTTAGGCCTATATGAGAACTGTAAGCATCAATGCAGCGAATCTACTGGCTGCACTCATGTAGATGAGCGTTATTGCTACAGTTGTCAGTTTAGAGTGACTGATCCAGTGACTGAGTGTAAGTCATGCGGGCTAACACGATGCTTGCCTTGTCACGAAAGAGTCAATCGCCACCGAGGGAACAAAATGCGCGGTGCAAGCACGAAAGGTCGTTTGATGACATGTGCAGACTGTGGGCTGACGAAGAGTGATCCCTGCCAAGCTGAAATTAGAAAGGTCTTTGTATGCGGCCATAGTAGCTGTGACGAGAGCTGCGGTGGTCGAGTCCGAAGACCTGCATGGTCTCCTCAGCGCGCTCTGCAGAACATGTACCAGAACTGGTGCAAGAGTATCTATACTGTCAAGCGCCACATAAAGGACTTTAGCCTCGGCGTCAGGGAGGTCCGCTCTATTACAACCAAACAGGCATTTGAGAGGCGGCTACTGGAGTTGTTAACGAAGAAACGGGAGTTCAGCCTTATGAACTATGGTCCTGTGTGGAATCTTGAGCATCTGCTTCCCCGAGACACCTTATGGGCCACTCAAGTGGCTGACCAGCTAGCCACTGCCGGCATGATTTGGCAGGTTGACAATCTAGACGTACTCACAGTGGAGGAGAACGCTAGAGCAGGCGGGACATCGCGAAAGAGTAAGAAGTCGTAGCTGATGCCGGTTTCTCCTTTTTTTTTCCGCAGAATATATAAGGAAACTGTAAGTCTAAATTGCTATGGAGGTTCTCAAGTATTCAGATGACGACAGCGACAGAGGTGACGCTTGGTGGAATGAGCGCTACAATTACCTTATGGATAGAATCCCACCGAGCGTCAGGGCTCATTTGAAGGCACGTATAATGAACACCCGCATTCGTGGCCGGAAGTTTGAGCTTGATGAGATCAGTGTCGCCTTTGCTATGTTTTTAGAAGACCAAGTCGAGAGCTATGAACGGAAAAAAGAGTCCCTCGCCATTAACAACAAGATTGTTAGAGACCGCATGGACGGCCTGCATGCTACCATTCGAGACCTAGAGAAGAAGCTCGAAGACTGTAAGAAAGTCATTCAGCGGCAACATAGGCTCATCGAGTCATTCAGAGGAAAAGGGGACTCTAAGGACCATCGCGAGCGGAGGAGGTGAGCTGGCAATGCTTTGCACAGTACGCTTTATATTGTTTCTCGAAGGCTTGACGGAGGCGGATATCACGGAAGTGACAGAAGTCATCCATAGACATACGCCCAGTGCAAACCAGTTCACTTGCGAGCGGGAGTACATTTTCATAGCACAGTGTTTTTTTCTTTCTGCCACATGGCAGGTGCCACACTTTTTCTTTGTCGATGGCTTGCAGTAAAAGCATCACTGAGGTACGACCCATTTTGTACTTGGTGGCAAGCTGGAAGATCGTCATACCTCCCCTGCGATCTGCCAATAGTGCATTGAATTGGCCTTTCTCCTTCTTTGACAAGAGCCGATCGACACGAGCTAGCATTTTATCCCTAGGTGGGGGGTCGCATTTGCCTTTTGCAGGGAAAGCCTCACGGCACTCGTTATTCTTGGTCACTAGAGTCATATCTTCGTCTCGTTGGTCAATTATTTATATCCCAGAAGAAAGATCACTGAGGATATATATTGAACAGAGGTAACAAAACTCTAAATTAAGAAAGACGAAAAACGTGAAAATGACTACGCGCAGACTGAGGAAGGAGTTGCCTCCTGTTCAGGGTGACATACTGCCCGATGTCAAAGCAAAAAGCACGGCCACAGTCAAAAGTGCACCACCCATTTTGGGACCTGATGACCCTGGGCTTATCGATTTTGCCACGAAAAGTGAGATGGAAAAGGGACTCGGTCGCCGATTCAGTCGGCTTTACAGTGAGGCCTCTGATCTAGCAGGTGACGAGCCTGTCAACGTAAAGCACCTGCGCGATGTCGCCAAAGCGAGTGACGACTACATACATGCACTCCAGGGAGCCACCGTCAAAGGTAGAAGGCTTTTCGACATCCTGTTTGAGAGATACCAGGAATGGTATGCGAAGAGGACTACACCTCCAAGTGAGGAGCAAACGACAAGAAGGAAACAGCTGAGCAAAATGCTTTCTAATGTAAATAAGCAGTATACTGGTTGCGTCTACCGAGAAGTAGAGAAGCAGAACCCGGAGATTCTCAGCCAGTGCGTTGTTAACTACGATGATCCTGAAGAGAAATATGAGAGGTACTCCCTGACGCCCCGGGTTCAGCTTGGTGAAGTATCCTATCTGAAAGAATTGGACCAGGGTCGTCGGCAAAGAGCCTCAGTTCTAAAACCTACTTCTATGAAGCATCTACCTGCCGCACTGAGAGACTATCTAGAGTCTAGCGTGGATGAATATCATGGCTATGAAAAGGAGCTAAAAACGATGAGGAAGTATCTCACCCAGGTTCGCGAGAATCATCATAAAGAGCTGGCTTCAAATAGGAGCGTCAAACGACGATTCAGTTCCAGCTCTAGCATTACTGATTATTTAGAGTAAGTTAGCATACCAACTCCACTTTTCCTTTGTTGAAGATTCCTTGGCCGTTACAGAAAACCATATCATTAGTTCTTTTTTTGATTTCAAGGTATAGATCTCTCTGTCAATTTTGTTACGGACAAGGCGCTCTATCATAGATAAAGCCCCTTACCGCAAC
>FLMG01000774.1:0-10481 GCA_900088475.1 Hyphochytrium catenoides
TCCCTTTGTGTTTGTTTTGGGAGATCAAAAATGCTGACAGCGCCAACTCCTTAAAGAGAGTAAAGTGTTGAATGGGATATCGGTGTGAGATGATGATCCCAAGAAGGAAAAAGCAAGAATGAAAGAGGCACGTGCCTTCGCTTTGCACCCAGTCGGGTGACACTTAGTCTGCAGACCCAAAGACAATAATAGAGAAAGCAAGAAAGAGAGAGGAAGAGAAAAAGCAGCGAGGAGAGACAGTCTTTTGGCGGACGAGTCAACCCCAACTCCTTTTCTAAGGAGTTGCCTGACTCTTCTTGTTCCTGTGACCCGACTGTTCGTCCTTCTGTCTTTCCCTTGAAGCGCTGTTTGCACTCAGTTCGCCTCTTGGTCTGGCGTCATCTGAACATCTTTTCTCCGGCCATCATCTGGCAGCCCTTGAAGAATCAGAACACCGAGGAGATATGGACGATGTAAGGCAAGAGAGAGTGTTAGCTGGGAGAAAGAGGGAGAGAGAAGAGAAGGCGACATCCGTCAAGAGAAGCAGCTAGGGGAGGACATGAAGGGCAAGAAGGGAAGCTGAGAATCAGATACAGGAAGGGCCAGGGGCGGCTGCTGCGTATCAAGAGAGCTTCAGGTTAGGAGAGGAAAGAAGAGAGCGCAAGGTCAGACAGCAAGCTTGTGACCAATTCTTTGATGTGCGTTAAAAATCGAGACAGCGCGAGAGACAGAGAGAGACACTGAGGCAGAGGGAGAGACAGAGACAGAGACAGAGAGAAAGTGAAAGGAGGTGTAAGAGTGAGGATACCTGTGTAAGGGGTAAGGTGGAAAGAGAGAGAGAGAAAGAAAGAGAGAGAAGGAGATAGCAGCGGAAAGGGAAGAAAGAGGGCAGAGGTAGAAGGCAGAGAGAGAAAGAGAAAAGACAGAGTACAATAACGAGAGAATAAAGAGCGAAGACAGGGAAGAAGAGTGGAAGAAAGAGGAACATGAGGGTTGACTATTAAGTCAGAAGAAACCCGTAGAGAGATAGAGAAGAGATATGGAAACAGTAAAACCTGGAAGAGGCCTTGTCACTCCTAGACGACCTTTCAGTTCAGAACAGGTGCACAACAGATGAGGATGCGACGGAACCTTCCTAAGGAACTAGATGAGACCAGGACCTAAATAAGCGATACATTTCTCTGTACAATCTAGAACGACACCTCCGCCTGCCTAAAATATTATTGATCCCTATGGATCTTGCACCAATATGCCCCCAACCTAAATTTCTAAAGATCTCCACAGGCTGCGGGACCTACCAATAGAAAGAGTGTAACAATAAAAGAGAGATAGCCGTTGCCCGCTATATTCCTCCTCCTGGTCCCACAGTCGGGAGGGTTGAGTGGCGGTTGGCATGGAATCTGTAGTGCTAACATTTGTAAAGGATAATTTAGGCCGTCTAAGACACTTAGGATGCTGTCGACACTGTGAATGTATGGGACTTTAGAGGGTAGGATACTCGGCCCCTGTCCGTGGATCACAGCCGGGCAGCAAGGAGTGAGATGGTCAGTTCTCTCTCTCTCTCTTTCTCTCTCACTCTCTGTCTCTCTCCCTCTCCCCCTCTCTCCCATCTTTCTCTCTCTCTATCTTTCTCTCGCTCTCTTTTCTCTCTCTCTCTTTCTCTCTCTCTTCTTCTCTCTCGCTCTCGCTCTCTCGCTCGCTCGCTCTTCTCTTTCTCTCTCTCCCTCTCTAACCCAGCGAATGGTGAGGGTGGCTGCCGCTCTTTCTTGCCAACTTCAACTGGATGTGAGAGACATCGAGAGAACGGGATGAGAGCGAGTACGAGAGAGCAGGAATGTCAAGTCTGTCCTCCCTGTTCATGATGAGTGCTCTGCCTGTTTCCTGATCACGATGTTTCCGTTGCACATGATTCCTCCTGTGGACGCTCTTTCTCGCCGTTTCCTCTGTCTTTCAAAGTCCTTGTTCTCTCTCTCTCTCTCTTTCTCTTTCCGTCCTCCGCCTCTCTCTCTTTCTTTCTCCCTCTCCATTGTCTCTCTGTCTCTTGCTGGCTTGTAGCACCCAGGAGACTCCCTTGTGGAAGTCATGATGTGAAGCTTCTTGTCAGTGTGCCAGCCAGAGCTTTGCCCAAAATTTTTCCGGTTCATTTGTAAGGGGAAGAAAACAAGGGCACGTGCATGCACTCATGCTGAACACATCCTCACACAGGGAAGCGAAAGACCAAAGAGGCAACCAAAGAAGAGAGAAAGAGGAGAGAAGCAGGGTGATGAGTTAGAAACGGACGAGCAAGGGAGAGAACGGAGTGCCACGTAGCCAAGAAGCTCGTTCAGGGTAAAGGGAAGAGACCGCGAGAGAAGAGAGAGAGAGAGAGAGAGAGGAGAGATATAAACAGAAAGGAGAAAAGAGAAAAAAGAAAGACCCACACATCTCTCTTCTCCTCCATGTCTGTCAAGGCGAACATACACCCGGCTGTTGCCTGCTGGCGTCATTTTCAATTCTCCCCCAGTCTCAATTCAGCGGCCTCGCCCCGCCCTCTCTCTCCTTGTTCCGTCAGCTCTCCCACCGCTGATTGGAGCCAAGAAACGTGCAGACAGAAAGAGAAAAGGACTTCCACTCTTTTCTCCCCTTTCTCATCTCAACTTACAAGGCGCCGCGCTCCGCTCTTCACTTCTCTCTGTGTCACCTACACCCGTGCTTTGTGATCAGTCTAGAAGAATGCAGAAGATCCCGACACCCACTGAGGGTCTGCAGAGCAGTGACCCGAGCTGCTATCGCAACCTTGGCACCCCCACGGCCGAGGTTCCGGAAGATGCAGCGAACAACCCCTATGTCCCCAGCCCGGAGGAGGAAGAGATGAAAAGGAGAAACAGAAGAAAGAGAGCTCTCTTTATCGTTGTTCCGATCGCCGTCATCGCTGCCGTCGTAGGCACCATTGCCGTCTTTACTACTTCCTCTTCTGACGCTAAGGCTGTCTCCTTCGGTGCGTATGGTGGCTCTCCTGCTCTCTCTCTCGCAGCAGACACCCAGAGCATTCTCTCCACGGCTGCTCAACCAGGTGCACCATCCCCAAGTGGTGACCTAAGCAACTTCCAGCCCAACCCCTTCAATCTTACTCCTGACGAGGTTGACTTCATAGTTAAAGTGAGGCAGGCAGGCCTGTGGGAGACGCCTTCTGGGCAGCAAGCACTGCAGAGAGGCAATTCTCCTCTCGTCAAGAAGGCTGGCCAGATTATAGCTGACAACCACATCAAGCTAGACGAGATGGTGAGAAGTATCGCTGACCAGCTGGGCGTATTGCTGCCTACACAGCCCAACCCCACCCAGATGGGCTTCATGACAGAACTGAGCTCCAAGATGGGTGATGACTACGACAGAGCATTTGCCAACAATATCAGATCAGCTCATGGAGGTGTCTTCGTCCTCATTGGCAAGGTGCGAGCGACGACCATGAACCCAATCATTAGGGACTTTGCCTCTGCAGCAGTGACCATTGTGATGTCACACATGAGGCTAGCGGAAGAGACGGGCCTGGTAGATGCTAAGTCCTTTGCGTTGCCTCCTCCGAAGTAAGGGGAAAGGACCAACACTCAGCATTTTTGTTACTATCTTTCACCTCGCACACAAAGGAGGATACAGTTGAAGCCCGGAGAAGGCTAAGTCTCGCCTCCTCTGTTGCAGTCTTTATCACTTTGTCTCCTGTACATTATGTTAGCCTCGACCATATGAACATATAAGATTGCTAATCACAATTCATAGTTCAGCAAGTTATGACTTCCGCCTCTCTCTTGTCTTAATCATCGAAGGCTCTTGAAGGTCTCGTTCTGCCCTGAAAGTCTTTTCTTGGGACAGAGGTCTGCTATTTTATAGTGGGGAGCTACAGAAGAGAAGGGAGGACTTTCAAGCGATGGGTAGAGAGAGTTGACCCAGTGACTTTTCTCGTTTAGCTCCTGTCACGACCTGAGTTCTCTTCTTTCGCTTCAGCGTTCTCTGTGTGTCAATGCACAAAAGACTCGACAACCCTCTCAAATCCAACAGGCTAAAGCTTCTCTGTTGTCTTGGTAGCTATTATTATTTACAGGCAAAACTATGGTCCACTAAGGCCTTTCCAGACCTTTAGGGCTGCTGTCCCTGCCTCTCCCCCATGCAGGAAAGGCTTGAGTGGACCATACTTATGCCTGCTATAACAGCTACCAAGACACAAGAAAAGCTCTTCTACTACCCTTCAAAGGCCATAGTCCACTAAGGCTTTCAAGTGCAAACGATGTTCTCCTTCTCATACTGCTTCTCCTCTCCTGCAGGGGAATGTGACAATTGCACTCGCTTCTTGGATGCGTTCAGTCCTTTGTTATTGAATTGTCTCTTCTTGGCATGCCGTGCTCGACGTCTTCCCTACTGCATCTCTTCTCGGAATCTCAAGGAAGCGGGACCAATTTCCTCGCACCCTTTATACCAATTGGATTCGCTGATGAACCCAGACCTGGCAGCAGCAGAGTATCTAATTTCCATCTCTCTTCCTTAGGTCGTCGCAAAAGAACTGTAATAATGCTAGCGAACGCCCATTTACAGCCTACAACTAGGAATGCGGCTGAACGACGAGGAACGCAGCCAGCGCTCTCTCGACGAGTGGCTTGAAGAAGAGTTTATGAGTTTGAAAGGCTATGCATGCCATCCTCTATCTGCTCTAGAACTATCCAAATTTTTCTGTGAGATGCCAGAATGGCCTTTAATAATTTGCATGTCACTGTCATGCCTAGTCTCTGGTTTGGGCCAAATGATAAAGAGTTCATTGGCGGTGCCGCGTCTGTGGCGTCCGCGGCCGAGGCCAGGCTCCAGAGGTGATGCATCCCCCAATAGCAACATGAAATTTCCAGCCATCGACGTGGATAGAACTACGTCTCGTTCAACCTCTTTGACTGCAAGTCACATTCCTTCCTTGACGCATTCACAAGCCGGGTACAGACCAACTACCGTTTTACAGGGTCAGCAAAGCTGCAACTGCGCATGTTATTTTTTAGCACATAGCATGAAAGGGCCTCCGCCGTTATAAATACGATGCTTCTTGCCAATGAGAATAGTAGTTGAACATTAGGGACCGAGCGCTGCGTCGTTCCTCCATGAAGATGATGGTCAAGAATGGATGTGGAATATCGAGGCTGGTGACCACCCTTGGCGCAACAAGCAACAAGTAATGCGAAGAGGGATTCACCACCCGCCCAGTGTACCGTCTGCTGTGTCCAGATTTGGATCGCTACATTGTCATGAAGTCGCTTGAAAGGCCGACTTTCGCTTCTTTATTTAGCCAGATACAAAGCCTATCACCCATCACCTGTCATTCAACCCCTACTACGACGAGCCCATACCAGACACAACGGAGAGGTTGTGAAAGGTGGTGATTGTCAGTTGAAAACCACCCGTCTTGGACAACCAAGCCGCAGGGCTTCTTCCCTTCTACTAGTTCCTCCTTGTATAGAATAAAGTTATTGACAGCTGCTATCTAGACTGGGCGCCTGCATTGCTGCGTCCTACTAGCACTGAGTGGCAATAAGCTGTGTTTGCCTGTCTCATGATCCTTCACTTCTGGCTTCACTTCCGCAGCTCAAACCGTACCCTGTGCTGTGCTGTTTATGGACCATAACAGTAGTCAGAGTAGTTCGACTGCAACTAAGAAACGACCTACTGTCTTTTGTTGTCTAAGAAGGATCAGGAAACAAGCAGGCTAAAGCACTATCTATAGTCAGTCAGTCAGACAGCAGAATGGTGGAGCCGGGGCACTGGTCTCAAAATATTCATGGGTAGAACTAGCTATTAGGAACAAGCACTTCAACTACCGAAGGTAGAGAGGCAGAAGTGACCTTGAGAAGCAAAATCTCACAGTTCGTTCCCGAAAGACGAACAAGAGAGAACTGGACAGTCATATGTCTATAGGATACATGACTCTCTTCCTTTTTGCTGGTATATCCTCCAGCCGATGCGACATGCGGAAGATCGTTAGTCGTTGGTCTATTGAGGAGAGCAGCCGAAGGCAAGCGATTTCCTCTATCAATGTGCATAGAGTGGAACTTAAACGGTGACACATTAGCGAAGCCACCAGGAAGAGGCAATAAAAGCGCATTTATCACCAAAAATTGACCTCGCTCAACAGTATGCCAATGGTACAGAGAAGACCTCTCTCCTTCTCCACAATGAGAGCCAGCTCTACCATCCTTCTTAGTTCTTCGATCCGGCAAGAAGCCGCTGGCGCCTGGCAACCAGCGGATGGAAGCGGTTGACTTCTTTCATTTTTAATCTTACTTCCTGGTCACAGCTCAGTAATTCTCGGGCAGCGGTACGCTCAAGTCACGCCCACGACTTGCGTCCGCTTCTGAAGCTTCCTTATCCTTATCCAGACCTACATCTGCCTCTTTTCCCACGTAGGGCCGCGGATAAAAGAGATGAATCTCTCTAACTTCTTGCTTGCGGCCGCATTGGCCGCAACAGCCTTCTTTGTCCCATCCCCCGCTGAGGCAAAGCCCGATGGCTCACCGAAATGTCTTGTGAATCCCTCTGTGTTTCTGAAAGTCCATAAGAACTTTCAACAGCCAGACGTCTTCCCAGGGACACTGAAGGTGCAGTCGGCCACTTATGACCCTCAGGGCACAGATCCCATTGTCATTGAGATCGCTACAAAGGATCAACAGCCCTGGAAGGGTCTTCTGCTTTACGTGGCAGAAGGTAGTCCGGTCACTTTTTCGGAGAAAAACGGTGATACCCGGGCACGACACGCAGGTACCTTTATCCGGCTAGATCCATCTTTCAAGCCAATGGAAGAGAGCATCTGCGCTTCTGAGTCTATAAGCGTTATAAACGACACACCGCAGAAGGACGGCTCCAGAGAGGCTTCAACCATCACGCATGCCAGTGAAGCGGACAAGGCAACTGTCAAGTTCTATTGGATGCCTCCCAAGAATGGCATTGGCGCAATGACGATCACTGGTATGATGGCTTTGGGAGGCCCGGGGAAGCCATGGGGTGTTCTTCCCCAGGTAACACTGACACCCAAGACTGGACCGGCCAACGGTGGCGTAGCTCAGCCAGAACTTGACACCAAGCCAGCCCCGGAACCTAGCGTAATATTGGGTCCTTCCGCAATGCCCATGGTCCGTCCAGTGGATCCTCCCGCCCTTCCACCAATCGACACGCCCAAGGTTTCCAGCTCCGTTCCTTCTCCTGCTGATTATTCTAGTAGTTCTGAAGCAACGGACAGCATGCCTATTGGCCCCGCAACCGGACCATTCCCTGCTCCTCCTTGCGAGGGCAATGTTCAATCTCAATCAACGAAGCCTGGCTGCCAGGCAGTCAACTGCCCAAAGACAAAGCTGAGGTGGGTCTCAGATCAGGTGGCGCTGGATATGGTCGGATACTTGCTCACCAAGCTCAAGGGGAAGTGTAAGGATCCTCTCTCGTTTCCACCCAGTGAGCCGAGAACAGACACCAGGACGGCACCAGATCTCTCAACTAGTGACTCAGCACTTGTCTCACCAAACCCATCACCAGCACCAGTTATCGAGCCACCAGCTCTAAACGGTGAGCCATCGCCGATGGTCCCTGGTACTCCAGGGCCGAACGTCGCAGAAGAATCGCAGGTTTCAACCAGTGCCTCCTCCGGCTCACCAAGTCCATCACCTCCAATCGTTCTTCCTGGCACTCCAAAGCCAGTGGTTGCAGCTCCAGAAGTGCCACAGCTCTCTTCCAGTGCAGGCGCAATAGGAGGGTCGCCGCCAGTGTCAGTGGAACCAGTTGGGCCACCCGCCATAGCAGATAAGCCACCAATGGTTCTCCCTGGCACCCCAAGGCCAGTCGTTGCAGCTCCAGAAGGGCCACAGCTATCTGGCAGTGCAAGCTCAGCAGGTGCGTCACCGCCCGTGTCAGTGGACCCAGTTGAGCCACCCACCATAGTAGATGAGCCAGCCATAGTTCTCCCTGGCACCCCAAGGCCAGTGGTTGCAGCTCCAGAAGGGCCACAGCTATCTGCCAGTGCAGGGTTAACAGGTGCGTCACCGCCCGTGGCAGTGGACCCAGTTGAGCCAGCAATAGTTCTCCCTGGCACCCCAAAGCCCGTTGTTGAAGCTCCAAAAGAATCCACGACGGGTCCTTTTCCTGATGGCCAGAATGTTGAACAAGAGCTGACAAGAAGGTCTCTCTCCATGCACCAAGGTCTTAGGAAGCTCACCTTTGGTGCACATGAAGGATTAGGTGGCCTCACTGGGCACTTGCAAGCAAAGCTGGAAACCGGTCTCTTTGGGAGTAATACAGGCAGGCAACAGGAGTACCAGAGCGGCGGCACCGTCTCAACGGACGGCAATGCACGGGATACTGCCCAGACCAGCACCTTGACGTCTCTTGCTTTGGGCCGTGATGTCGGTCACAGTGCCTACACTCAGACAACCACTGGAGTCGCAAATCCGCCGGTCGTTGAAAGAGAGAACTTTGTCACACCAGTGAAGCCTGTGAGTGCTGGCATAGGCGCAGGCACTCTCACAGGGTCTACTTCCGTTACCAAAGAGAGCGACGTAGAAGCTATGAGTACTGCCGCTGCCCCTTCCCCTGTCGTGGCTACCGGTGACTACTCTGGAGAATGTGAATCTTCTTGTGAGCAAGTCGAGCATAAGTGCGAGACAGGAGGTTCCTGGGTTACGGAGGAGGATGCACTCGACATTGTCGAGCACTTACTGAAAGTCATGAAGCTAGGGAGACTGCGACGAGTTAAGACTTCTGGTGGCTCAGGGACAACCGCGCCCACCCCTGCGCCCACCCCTGGCGCAACAGGGAGTAGCATCACCACTTCTACCAGCATCAATACGCCTAACAGTAAGACGTCTGGAGCCTTTGCTTCTGCCAGCAGCAATGGCGTGACTGTGACAGCGTCATCCGAACCCCAGAAGGAGGACGACTATAAAACGAGAGCGAGGCGACAGCTCAGAGAGCGGATAGTGGCACTCTTGGATGGACTAGATGACTAGGAACAGATGAGGGCTTGACAGGACATGAGTCCCTACTGCATGTAAATAGATAATAGCAGGCTTCTTTGATTATAGAAAACATAGGAATACCTGACCAGTCAAATCCATGGAGCTCAATTCATCTCTCTTTCTTTCTTCTACTCCTCATCGGTACTCACCAGACTCTATAAAGAGAAGCTGAGGCAACGTTGAAGCGCATTTCCATGCGAAGAGGAGAGAGAGAGGACGCCTCCATAACCATTGGGATCTACGCCTCTGATGATGAAAGAGAGAAAAGAGGAAAGACAGTCCGGCGGATCTCTGTTCCCTGTCTCCAGATGACGGGGAGATCTCCCATAGAGAGAAGCAGTCCCACGAGGTCCGTCAGCATGTAGATGATGCGCCAGAAAGAAGAGTAGCGCAAGTGAATCAAGCTAGGGCGATGACATAGTTAGTCGTAGAGTTTGCATGCGACTACATAGCATAGAGCTCTGTGTGCACATGAGAAGAAAGATTGACGGGGAGTGTGAGACAGCAAAAGTCACATTGTCTGCATAGCCTGCAAGATCGTTGGGTCATAGTAAGGAGGCCTATCAAACGGCAGTACATAGAGAGTCGCAGCCAACGTCAACGCATCAAAGACACTCCGGATTCTGGCCGTGTCTGATGAGTTGCCACAGGTTCAGTAACGGTCGAACTATCGCTTAGATCCACCTTGAGGTTTTGCCATCAGTCCAGAGAGATCCTGGTCAAACATAGCTAAGGCACTGAATTCATGATGCTCAAGAAGACAAGTGGGGAGACACTATGAAACAAGCGCCAAGGAGCAACTGTCCTTCCTCTAACTAGCGTTCACATGACATCCTGTCAATGAGCACGACAAGCAGATCGCTAAGTATTCAGGTAATCATCGCAGTTCAACATCCAACGAAAAGCAAGGTTCCGCTTCTTAGTGAAGTCAGCAGTCAACAGAAGATAGAACTACATAGTAGAGGGAGAGCAAAGCGTTGGAGATGATAAAGCACGCCAGCTTGACGCAGATCAGCCAACTGTACGAGAGGTACGGTGACCGGAAGACTAGAAAGAAGCCAAAGGTAAACTAGAGCGCGGGTGTGAGAGGGTAACATCTTCTGTCTCCTAGAGAGATAGAAGCTTGACATGCAAGACTTGTACCTTTGTCTTACCAAGGTAACAGAAACGCAGAGAGATGCTCAGCAGGTTACGGAAAGCCAATGCTCTCAGGAACACTAGATGCGGCTCAGAAGAAGGCAGTGCAGGGAGACACTGGTCATCTCCAATCTTTGCTCTGGCTCTACGTGGTGGCGCATTATATCGCTGCGTCTCTAGCTGAGCATCTGCTATTTGAAGGAGACATAATCTCTATCAGCCTCGCAAGCCGAGCTTCCACTTGAATTTGAAGACAGAAAGATGTGAGCAAGGCGATGATGGAGATGGTGAAGAGTGGAGAGGGAGCAGAGAGAGAGAGAAGAGAAAGAGAGATAAGAAAGAGAGAGAGATAAGAAAGAG
>FLMG01000775.1:0-22331 GCA_900088475.1 Hyphochytrium catenoides
AGAGAGAGAGAGAGAGAGAAGCTGAGATCTAACTTCACCAGACGCGGCAGAGGAGACTCTCTCTATTTAGATCTGCACAGGTAAAAGAAACCGGGGACACCCTTACCATTCTTTCATGCCGATCTGCTCTTCACAAGGAGACGTACAGCTTGCTTTCTCTTTCTCTTTCTCTTTCTCTCTTTTTCTCTCTCTCTCTCTCTGTGTTTCTCTCTTACGCTCTTTAACGCTCTCTCTCTCTGTCTCTCTGCTGCTCTATAATACAGAAGAGAAAGGGAGCGATACGGTGAGACAGAGCAACTGGGAGCGAACCCAATGGCTGGAGATAATCTAATGCTCGCCACTGAGAGAGAAGAAGGAGAGATTGAGGAGAGAAGAGAAGCACCGCCAGAGAGAGAGAATGGCGTCTCTTCCTCTCTCTCTCCCTCTCATCCTGGGCCCTCTCCTTCCGCCGCCGAGGGCCGTCTTGCCAGTTATAAGCAGGCGCAATCTTACTATGGCCTTGCGGCCTTGCAGCTCAGCTTTCTCGCGGCGTCGGGCGTGATCTTGAGGACAGAAGACGGACGGAGATATTCTCTCAATCCAGAGACAAGAGAGACGGTAGCGGCGTGGAAGAAAGGAGACGAAGCCCTTGCCGTGTTTAAGAACGGCGCCATACGCAGAGGAGATGGAGAGACAAAGCGAAGGGAGAGACGGAAGAGAGAGAGAAAGAAGCGGCAGGAACAGAGAGAAAGAGCTGAAGCAGCGGAGAGAGACGAGACAGTGGGACAGCCGATAGCACTGGGACAAGGGGATGAAAGAGAAAGAGAGGATGGTCTCTCTCCTCCAAGAGAAGAGACACAGGCAGCGCGAGTCTCTCCTAGAAGAACGCGACAGAGATTGTCTTTCGTCGCCTCGGACATTCTTCCTCCCTCGTCTCCCTCTCAAGCAGAAGAACAGGAGGAAGTGACTCCTTTCTCGTCTTCTTCTCCTCTTCCGCCTCCCTCTCCTCCGACGGCTGTGGCTCCGTCTGCGAGGTCCAAGCGTAAGAAGAGCGTCCCCGAAGAGACTGACGTGGGAGAGGTAAGACTATGATAAGAGAGAGAGAAGAGAAAGAGAGCGAGGACAAAGATGTGTATCTCTGTGTGTGTGAGAGAGAGAGGGCGGAGAGAAGAGAGAGAAAGAGATAGGGAGCTCAGCTTTATCTCTTTGACTCCTGTCGAGGACAACGGGTATGGCAAGTTAACCTACTCTCTCTTGCGCGCGTGCACTTTTCCCCTGCGACCTCTCTCTCTCTCTCTCTTTCCTGTGCTCCTTGCTCTGCGGCCTTCTCTCTCTCTCTTTCTCCTTTCTCTCTCTCTCTCTCTCTCTGCAACTTCTCTCCCTCTTCCCCACTCTTCTCAAGGTTCCTGAAGATCTCCCGGCAGCCACGAAGAAGAGACGTTCCCGTACCCGCAACGCTAGCTGGACGACGAGGAAGAGACAGCGGAGGTCTGCCAAAGCACAGAGAGGAAGGAGAGGGGAGACCGACAAACCTGAGGAGAGAGAGCTTGAGATGGCAGCGGCAGAGATGATGATGAGAGAGAGAAACGCCCGATCAGGAGAGAAAACTTTGGTGCAGGCGACAGAAGTGACCTCTCTCATGAGACAGGCAGAGAAGATCTCTACCTTCCTCCAGGCCGCAGAAAGACAGCCTGCCATCCTGGAGCTGCTTCCTCTTCTCTCTTCCACCGGCAGTCTCCGACTTCTCTCTTCTCTTGCAAGGGAAGAGAGTCCGCTGGCTGTTCTGAGAGAGAGAGAGGCAGGGCCTGAACTTCTTTCTGCCCTGCAACTGATCCTAAGGAGTGAGCTTGCGGCCTCTGCAGAGAGGAGACGTGGAGAGAAAGGAAGTCTCCTCAAGTTTTTCTCCTACCTGTTGGGAGGCGGGGGAAAAGAGAAAGAGAGGGGTGGAAGGGACAAAGAAGAAAGAGAGACACTGCTCTCTGCCTTCTGTTCCTTAGAACCTGAGCAGCTCTCTGACTTTCTAAAGGTCGACCGCGAGCTCCTGAGAGTTGCTTTGGAGTCTCTGGACGATCCTTGCACTGCCCGCTGCATCCAGACCATGATAGAGAGCACCAGCGCATAAATGCATCTCTCTATCTTTGTGGTCTCTCTCCCTTTGCCTTCTCTCTCTTTCTCTTCTTCTCTTTTCATTCTGCTCTCACTTCTTGATCTTAGAGTCTCATGCTCCGGATGCAGCATTCTTTTCACCTCTTTGCTCTCCATCTACTGTCCCTTTCGCAGTTTGTGTGCCAGCTCTGGTACATTCTTTAAACGCCTTCCTATTTCTTGACAGTCACCTGTGTTATGGCTCGCTCGAGTCGGGATAAGGGTCTCTTCTCTCTCTCCCTCTCTCTCTCTCTCTCTCTCTCTCTCTCTCTCTCTCTCTCTCTCTCTCTGTCGTTTCTCTCTCTCTCTCTGTCGTTTCTCTCTCTCGTGTCTTTCTGTTCCCCTTCTTCTTTCCATCTTTTTGCACTTGAGATGATTGCTTTTTCTTCTAGATTTTCATTCTCCTGTCTTCAGTGTGGTCGGCTCGGCATTGATTCTCTAATAATAATCTCATCTTCTTGGCCATCTCTTTGTCGTCTTCTCCCCTCTTTTTGCTCTTCTTTTCTTGTCACTGTCTCTCTCTTCCTCTGTCTCTCATCGCACCAGAGAAGGGCTGCTAGTTCTGTCATCTTCTTCTTAACTCTATCTTCCGCTCGTTATCAAGGCTACAGAGCTTACTACCGCTCAGAAGAAGAGGACAACTGAGAAAAGGAGGGGGAGGCAAGAACAAAAGATGGTAACAGATGTGCCCTTGTCGCATTAAGAAGAGAGAGAGAAGGATAGACAAGGGTTGTCTCCTTCATATAATAAGAGAGAGAGAGAGTGATCTCAGAACAGTGCTGAGATCAGCGGCGCTGATTCTCAAGCTGCTTTCATCTCAAGAGGGAGAGGACAACAGAAAGCACCAAGGCTAGAAAGGCATGACAGCAATCCTTAGAGCGAAGTAAGAAGCTGCATGGCCGTGACAAGATTGTCTCTCTCTCCCTCTCCTGGCGCACTCTCTCTTTTTCTCCTGGTACTGCGAGTCATCATCAGTGTGGGACGTAGAAATGGTTGATCTATAGGTTATATAGCGCAGAGCAGATCCAAAGGTGTCAGAAAGAACGACCGCCACAAAGAGAGAGAAGAGCTGGAGAAAAAGCGTCGATTCTAGCGAGCTTATATCATGAGCTCTAACCGGTGGTCAAACCTCCGACGGGAGGAGAGACTCTTGACGTCTTGCCCAGGAGAAGAGAAGGACGAACTTTAGCAGTGCCTGGGGCTCCAGCGCTGTGCTCTGGCCCGCCTCCTCCTCTTGCTCCCTTTTTAACCTTTGACTTGTGCTGGAAACGGCCAAAGGGATCCACTAACATCCTGAAGACTTCTTGCTCCATCTAACAAGGGACACGTGACACAGAAGGTAAGTGAGAGAGGTGAAGAGAGTGATTGAAAGAGAGGAGAGAGAGAGAGAGAGAAAGAGAGAGAAAGAAAGAATGATGGAGAGAGGTAGAGAGGGAGAGAAGCAGGTAAAAAGGGGAGATCGTATAGAAAGTGATGGGCAGAGAAGAAGAGAAAGAGCCTCTTTTACCTTGTCAAAGATGCTCATCGGAAGGCTGCCGTCCTTTGTCTCTGCGATGGCTGACTGAGCATTCCTGAGCGCCTCCTGCCGAGCGCCCGCGCTCACATTGATCTGGAGGTTGGCGCCTTCTTTAACATAGGTGTCGCATGTTTTCTGCACAAACTCTACGGCTTGGTTGGGGTTGTTGGCGATCTCATTTCTATAAAGCTCCAGCTGCATGATGAACAGCATGTTCTCCACTGCAAACTCCCGGACTGAGAGAATTGATAGCGATACGGAAAGGAGGAGGCAAAGGGAGATGAGAATAGTCTTTAGAGACGAGAGGAGAAGGAGGGCGTGATAATCGAGGAGAGGTAACAGAGGGGAGAAGGCCGACATGAGAAAGACAAAATAGAGAGAAAGAGAGAGAGAGAGAGAGAGAGAGAGAGAGAGAGAGAGAGAGAGAGAGAGAGAGAGAGACAGAGAGAGACAGAGAGAGAGAAAGAGAGTCAGTAAGAGAGAGAGATAGGGAGCGTGAGAGAAATGGAGACAAGAGAGAGAGAAGCAGACAGACGTTGCTCACCAAGGTACTTCTTGAACTTCAGCTGCAGCGTCGTGTTGCCCTGCAGCGTCTCCTTCAGCTCTGTGGCGTTGATAACCTTTGTCTGGGGAACATTCTCATCCTCATCGCCGTCTTCTGCCACAAAACTGCTTAGGCGTTGCGACGACGCGGAGCCGCCGCTTCCCATCGAGAGATGAGTGACAGAGAGCCGCTTGGTGGCGACATGGTGTGCTGCCTTTGTGACGGTGTACGTCACGTTGTAGAGATAGTTCGCGCAAAAGACACAGGCGAAGATGAGCTGAGAGAGAGCAGCCAGGTCGTAGAAGAGCTGGGCGTGGTTGATGAGGTTCGGGGTGAACTGCAGGAGAAGAGTCGAGATAGGAAGGTCAGGGCGAGCTAGGTGTAGATAGGGACACAGGCGAGTAGACCAATAACTTGATATTAGTCCGAGAAGTAAGAAGAAAGATAGGGAGAGGAGATGGGAAAGAAAGGAAAGCGAGAGAAAAAAACAGAGAGAAGCACGGAAAGGATTGCAAAAAGGAAGAGAGGGGAGGAGAGAGAGAGAGAGAGAGAGAGAGAGAGAGAGACGAAGAAGAAGATGAAGAGTAGTGCGTATGATGATATGGGGGAGCAGGGAGAAGGAGGTTAATGCTAGCACTGGCAAAGAGGGAGGATAAGAGCAGCTTGAGAGCATGATGGTTATGACCACGTCCTCGACATAGAAGGACTGCCCGGCAAGAAGAGAAGACGTACATCGACTGAGAAAGAGACTCCGAGAGAGAGGATTTGAGAAGAAGAGAGGAGGAGGTGTAGGTCAGGATCTTCACCTGCTTGAGCCAGAGAGGCAGCTCCAAGAAGAGATAACAGCGCTTATTGATGGCCGTGGTCCGCGTCATCAGGCGCCTCAGGGGATAAGACTCCTTCACGTCCTTCACAAGATCTGAGACCTTCTTCATCAGTCCCAGGACCACATAGCCGTTCAGTATACGGGTCACGAACTAGAATGAGCAAAGAGAGAGTATCGGCAGCTCTTGTCAGGACGAAAGCCTAGCAGATGGATTATTGTTGCCAAGAAGGAGAACGTCGAGACAGAGGAGTAGACTTGATAACGTAACAGATAGGACGATGAGAGACAAAAGAACAGGAGAGATATAGCTGAGAACATCGAGAGGGAAGAGAGGGAGACCTGCGCGGTTGTGAAGGAAGAGCATCGTGGGTCTGAGACTGGGAGGGTGAGCTTGTCTGTGTCTTGAAGAAAGCGGGTGAGCATGCCAAAGCTGGTGACCACAGCCGTCACGGCAATCACGAAGAGGTCAAACTTCATGGTTCTGACGGCGACCGTAGAGAGGAAGAGAGAGTGAGCGGGGCAGAGTCTTCAAACATCAGAAGCAGCTTACTCCTTTTTTTTGCACGTCAGTCCAATAAAGAAGGGAGACCGAGCAGCGAGAGAGAAAGGAAAGGGAGAGCCAGGATACCAAGAGGAAGTAGGTAGCCTTTAGCTAAGTTCCTCCGGTCCAGCTCTCCAGGAGTGTCAAAAAGATCCAGACAAAACAGAAGAGAGTCCAGAGGACCAAGAGACAGCGAGTGGGGGAGTGGAGACAATCAGAAGACAGAAGCAAAAGGTCCTGGATAAATGTCATTAACAATGATGCAGCTGATGAGGGAGCCGTCTCAGAGCCACAGCAAAAGGGAGAGAGAGAGACAGATGCAAAGGATCATAGAAGATGCACCCACTTGAGGATCTCCCGGTTCCTGAGGAACCAACTGTGGTGCTCTCCTTTCTCCAGAGCGTACTGTGCATTGTAGGAGATGAAGGTCCGGAAGGTGATGGAGAATGCAAGCCCTAGAGATGCCAAAGAAAGTGCCGTCTGTTAACCCGTTTGCCTCTCAGCCTTCGTCTTCTCATACTATAAGGGAAAGCAATGAACAAGGAGAGTGCCCACTGGCTGGGAAGGAGAAGAAGAAGAAGAGGAAGCTAGACTATTTCTATGAATGCCCTCCCGCACTTACCCGAAGCGACGAGATAGGTCCAGTTATTCACCAGGAGATGCAGCCAACAGGGCATGGACGGAACCATCAGGAAGTGAGTGTACGCAAAGAAGCTCATCGGTGTCGCGATCACTAGCGCTGCGTACACAGGGACGTACAGCAAGGACACAGGGAATATCTTCCGATAGCGCAGGAGGCGGTAGAGTACAAGGCTGACGAGGGCACTGAGGCCGACTAGATAGAAGATAGAGAAGTAGAGGGCCCAGTCCCCTGTTGTCTTGATTGGATAGTTGGTCACGCAAGGGTTGGGCAGGTAGGAGGTAGAGTTGCAGTTTGCAATCCCTGGCGGCGAACCAAAGTCATGAGTGTAGGAGAGAGGAGGTGGGGTTGGGTCCGCGCTGGGCTCAGGGCTGTCTGCAACACCGCCTGTCGCGTCCTCCTCATGATGGTTGTTGGTCGAGCCAGCAGCGATGGTCCTGGAGGCGGTAAGAAAGTTCATTTGCTCGGGACTTGGGGCTTTGACGACACGTTCTTAAGAAATGGAGCTGAGGCAGTGATTTTTTTTCCTTTCCCTGAAGTGAATCTCCTTCAAATAAGTAAGGCGCTCTAACCTGTCTCCTGTGTGTATAGCACTAGATTGGAGCGACCCTGTGCCGCCAGACGAGATAATAGAGATGCTACGAGGATCACCCTTGCCTACTTTGTCTCCGGTACTATCCTTCATTTCTCTATCCATTCTTCCGCCAACCTGCATGACCCATGGACTCCAGCAAGTGCGCTGCTTCTGGACCGGCTGCGCCGACCAGCAGTGCCTGATGGGTCTTGAGATGGGTGCGCGCCTGACGTTTAGGATGATGGGCTTGTGGGCTGGCAAGACTTCCCGTCGCCGTCTGACTCTTCCCCATCCCCACTATCCCCTAGTCGGTCTCTCTCTCTCTCTCTCTCTCTCTCTCTCTCTCTCTCTCTCTCTCTCTCTTTCTTTCTTTTTCACTCTCTTCTCTTTGGCTGCATGTCTCTGTCTCTATTCGTCTTTCCTCTCTCTCTCTCTCTCTCTCTCTCTGTCTATCACTTTATTGGTCTCTCCCGTCCTTCTCTTCTCCATAGCTTTTGGGCCCTCCATCGCCCCCCATCACCAACCTGCTTGTAACGGACGGGTGTGGGTGGGACCGAAGTCAGGAGCCGTGGAGCACACATATATTATGGGAGCATGGCCTTCCACCCACCCATCACTCTCAAGGCTGGTAGCCTGAACGTCTGTTTTGGTATTCTTGGGCGTCGAATAAGACAGAGTGCCTCCGATCTTAGACTTTCCAGGAGTATAAGAGCGGCGGGACATACAAGTAGAAGCGGTTTGGCGCGCTGGTCAGTGGTGCACTCACGGCTCCAGGCAGCCCAGAGGCCAAGCCACTGGCCGAGCAGGGCAGTTAGGGTGCCGGGACAGGCAGACAGACACGCAGAAGGACAAGTCGGGAGCAAAGCAAGCCAACTAAGCCGCAGAGGGAGAGAAGAGACGGTAGGACGGACACCGGTAGGGTCCGAGGATGGAGTTAAAAAAGGGGAGAGACAGCACTTCCTGCTCAAGCTCCTCCTTCTTCTCTCACTGGGTGAAGGATGACATGACAAGATGTGCTGCAAACCATGTACCTTCTTGCTCGTTTGTCTTGCTGCCTAGGTTTTTAAAAGAAAGAATCCTGCTTGATATACCAGAGCCACCAGGCTATGGAGTTGTTTTGGCCTCCTCATGCACAGTCGCTGATGGATGGCAACCCTCACCGCCCGCCGTTTAGGTTTATGGTAGCCGGAGTCTCATCCTTCCTTTAGTTCAGTCGGATGTGAGCATCCTGCTTGTTTTCTCCTGAGGGCTTGTGATCTTGAGAAATTAAGCACTCTGCTTCGTCCAAAGGGAAGGAGAGTGTGAGAGGGCCACAATAAGCCGCAGGAAAGTGGCGGGATTAATAGGCGCAATCAGCGAGAAAGGGAGGACCCTTCGCGAATGCAAAGAGTTCTGCCTTCTCTTTGTCTAGCTTCCTGAAGATTGCTACTTAAGATCAAAGGGCTCCATGCAGTTATCTCACATTCCTTCCTTCAGTATGTCTCCATCTGCGCCCATCCATGTTCTCGCTAGTCCTAATACGCATGTCTCCCAATAGAGTAAATAGAGGCAGAAGTGGAAGGACTACTGCTGAGTTTGATTGGCGGAGATGCAGCGCCGGTAGCAGGGCTGCTAGTAGACAGTGCTACAAGTGAACTGTGCCTTCTTGGATATATATGTATAGTGCTTCAGTCCCCGCTTCCAACGTGCTGTCACACTCACCCTACCGCGAGTAAAAAATGAATATAGTGCGGTCTATATGTAATAGCTATACTACTGGTACATGGCACTCTGTGGTGAGTTCCTCTGCTCGCAAGTATCTCGTCGGTAGCAAAACAGGAGCTTCACCCCCAAAATTGAGGCAATCCATCAGCCCAGCGGCAGGTTGAAAGACTTATCCAAAGAATGTAAAAGTGGTTCCTAGCTAGGGTTGATGACAGCGGCTAAGACCCACTGGTGTCCCCAATAATAGGCGGGGACACCTTGGACATCTTGCCCCGCACCACGGATAACTTGGCCTTGACTTCCGCTGGGGATCCTCCTTCCTCCTCTGCAGATGGCCCCACTTTCTTGGCTGCTCCTCCTCCTCCCTGGTGCGCCTTTGACTTGTGCTGAAATCGTCCGAAAGGATCCACTAGCATCTTAAAGACTTCTTGCTCCATCTGAGAGAGAGAGAGAGAGAGAGAGAGAGAGAGAGGGCCAGAATGGAGCTATGTCAAGAGAGGAACAAAGTCGTGCAATCATTTCGCTAAGTGATGTTGTTGATGAGGCCAAACGGTAACCCTAAGGAACAAACAAGTGCGTTTACCTTGTCAAAAATAGTTAGGGGAAGTCTGCCGTCCTTTGTCTCTGCGATGGCTGACTGGGCATTCCTGAGCGTCTCCAGCCGAGCGCCCGCGCTCACATTGATCTGGAGGTTGGCGCCTTCTTTAACATAGGTATCGCATGTCTTCTGCACAAACTCTACGGCTTGGTTGGGGTTGTTGGCGATCTCATTTCTATAAAGCTCCAGCTGCATGATGAACAGCATGTTCTCCACTGCAAACTCCCGGACTGACAAAAGAAAAAGAAGAGACAACAGGGGAGGGAGGTCGGTCGAAATTAGTTCCTGGAACGAGACCTCCATATCAGTCAATGTAACTAGCCGAAGACGAAGGAGGTGCACTCGTTGCCAGTAGTACTGAGAGGCAGCGCCCTGGTAGTATGACTTCCTAGTCTATCACCGGCGCTAAGAAGAACATATGAGAGAAACAGAAGCCCCGACTGGTGGGACATCGGGTGACTGATAGCTCACCCAGATACTTCTTGAACTTGTTCTGCAACGGAGTATTTCCCTGGAGCATCTCCTTGAGCTCGGACGCATTATTCACTTTTGCCTGAGGTATCTCAACGTCTTCGTCGCCGTCTTCCCCTGCCGCTCTGCCGCTGCTTTTGGATTGGAGGCTTCCACGGGACAGATGAGTCGCAGAAAGACGCTTGGTAGCAATGTTGTGCGCCGACTGAGTGACAGTGTAGGGCAGATTGTACAAATAATTTGTACAGAAGACAATGGCGAAGATGAGCTGGGAAAAAGCCGCCAGATCGTAGAAGAGCTGAGCGTGGTTGACGAGGTTCGGTGTAAACTGGTCGTAGTGCAACGGTAAAAAAAAGCGTTAGCAACAGTGAGAAGTTGAACACGAGCACTGAATCCCAACGACGGAGCTAGCCGGTAGCAGAAGGCGAAGGCAGAACAAGGAGAAAGAATCTTTTGTCTTAACAAGTGGAGAAAAGCGAGGAAGGTGGCCCACAGAGAGAGAAGAATGCAATCAACAAGACGAGGAAGTCCATATTATCTTCCGACCTGCTTGATCCAGAGAGGCAACTCAATAAAGAGATAGACGCGCTTGTTGATGCCAGTGACCCGGGTGTATAAACGGCGCAAGGGATAGGACTCCTTCACATCCTTCACCAAGTCGGCTACCTTCTTCATCAAACCCAGAACCAGGTAGCCGTTCAGTATCCGCGCAACAAACTGCCGGATAACCGTGCAAAAAAGGTAAGGAATGGTTTTGTGAGGGAGGGTTAAGGGCGGAAATCAGCGGTCGGCCCTCAACCGAAGGAAGCTCTTGTTAGATGCGATGATAAAGGGAGGGAGAGCATTTTTAGAGCTCAAGAGAGTTATCAAGAGAGATAATAACAAACAAAGGAGCTACTCGAGCGACAAAGAAGACGACCTATAGTACCTGTCCAGTGGTCATCGAGGAACAGCGCACGTCTGAGACCGTCAACGTCAGCTTTTCCGGATCTTGCAGGAAGCGCGTGAGCATTCCAAAGCAGCTGATGATAGCTGTAACAGCGACTACGAAGAGATCAAACTTCATGCCCCTGCTCACAGAGGTATTGAAGATTTGAAGAAGGACGCAACTTTTAGCGGTGGCTCTACTGGTTCTTCTCGATACAAAGCAGGATTTGCACATACTTCAGAATATCTTTGTTCCTGATGAACCAGCTATTGAAATCTCCTTTCTCGAGAGCGTACTGCCCGTTGTACTGAATGAACGCTCTGAATGTGATCGAGAATGCAAGACCTGGCACAAAGAGATGGTTGAGAGAGAGAGGTCATTGAGAGCTTGATAGGGAAGCTAGAAGGGGCGGATACTTCATAGAATGGCGCTAGGGGAAGATGTCACGTTTCCCCGCTCTCTTGATAATGCGGGGCAATGTTAGGCCGCGACATGTCGATATCAAGTAGAGGTGGAAAGTTGAAGGCTGGCAAAGAAAGAAGAATGGCCTCACGCAACTGGAGAGAGAGGCTAGGACGTCTGTTAGTAGTTGGGAGGAGGAAGTTGTCTCACCTGCCGGGACGAGGTACTGCCAATTTCCAAGCAGCAGATGCAGCCAGCACGGCATGGACGGTATCAGGAGGGAGTGAGTATAGGCGAGAAATGTGACTGGAGTAACACTCGCCATGGCTGCGTACACTGGGACATAGAGCAGGGAGACCGGAAAGGTAGTTCTATATCGTACCAGCCGGTAGACGAGGAAGATGACGAAGCTGGTGAGGAATATGAAATAGATGATAGCGAAGTAGAAGGCCCAATTCCCAGTTGTTACGGAGGGAAAATTGCTGACGCAAGGGTTCGGGAGGTAAGTGGTAGAGTTGCAGCTTGCCACCCCTGGCGGGAGCGTAAACGTTGGTGGATCAGCTGAGTCTGCCGCCGATTCAGGGTCATTAGTACGAGTGCTGGGCACTAAGATAGTCGTGACCGTCATCCTATATGTCCGATGATCGTGATTCCTAACCAAACAAGCCCTCACGACCAGTGAAAGAGACAGAAGAGGTAGAGAGCAGCAGCAGTGTCGGGAGAAAGAAATGACCAGCAAGACGAATTGTAGCTCTCCCCTACTTCCTGGCAGCAGTCGCTGGACTACCCTTTGGGCCTCCTAGAGCTTCCTAGTGCAATTGGAGTCTATCTGTAGCGTCCAAGGTTAAGCATCAAGGTTAAGCATCATCCCAAGCAACACGAGCTAACTAAAGGAAAGTGCCGACCAAGGCAGGAGCGAGACTTGAGATCCAAACTAGAGGAAAAGAGGAATGCTCTAGGGCATTTTTTGTAAAATAAATAACTCTTCTGCCTGAGCCCTGCTATCAGATGTCGGCGTGCTGAGCTGAGAGATGTGATTGTTAATCTACACGAAGGGCTCGTCCTCCAACATACATCCCTCTTGCAAGGCACATTCGTCCTTGTTCCAAAACTAATACCCTCTTTTGATCTTAAGTTGGCATTATGCTCACACCTCCAGTCCTCTTCCTGCTCTCCCTTCTCTTCTACCGTACAGCCCACGCATCCCTCCTCCTCCCTCGCTAAGTCGAAGTATGCTTCCCTTCCGCTGGCATTGCTTTCTTCGATAGTAGATCTAACAGGAGAGGGAACCAAGGGAAGCAGAAGAGAGATGGAAAGAAGACCAAGAACCCTGGTGTTAGGTTCGATGAGAGCCTTCCTCCTCCATGCACTTCCTACTTTCTTCTCACCTGGGTAGGTCGCTCGCTCCCCTCTCTCTCCTCTCCTCCCCTCTCTCTCTTCTCCCCTCTCTCTTCTCTCCTCTCCTCCCCTCTCTCTCTTCTCCCCTCTCTCTCCTCTCCTCTCCTTCCCTAGCTCTCTGCTCCCATCTGCCCTGCTTCGTGCTTGAGGCCTTGAGGCCTGTCGCTTCCCTTCCCCTTCCCGCTGGCCCATCGCCGCCCCTCCCACCCGCCGCAGTGTAACGGCCACTGGGCGCGTGGCCTGGGGGATGTCTGCCGCTCCTAGTATTACTACTGCACGCAGTTCCAGCTTCTCAAGTATTACTAAAATGACCATTACTATGACTTTGCCCTCTAGAAAGAGTGTCAGTGGGAGAAAGGAGTTTTTTCTACAAATAAAGACCTCATGAACTGCGAGGCGGAGGGCGGGTGGGTGTGGAGGAGGAACAAGGTAAGTGCACTATTTGCTGGTTGGTGGTGGTGGTCAGGGGGCGAGGAAGGGGAGAGGGAGGTCATAATAGCCAGCGAGAAGGGGAAAGGACGGCACCAATGATTGAAGGCTGACAGTCAGACCCACATCGCCAAGGAAGACCGAGGAAGAACGAGAGGCCGCAGGTAAAGGGTGGCTCGTAAGTGGAGGACAGCAGACAGGGACCCACGAGAGAGGAATAAGACAGAGAAGAGGGGGAGAGGTAATTATGTAGGGGTGCGTTGAGCGAGGAGAGAAGAGGGAGGGGACGGTCAATAACGTAGACCAGGAAAGCTGGAGAGTGTGCTGATGGACCGGCGTAGGGCAGCACCACCTGCTCCTGGTGCCTGTAGATCGTGTATTTTCCTCCTACTTTTCTATAGGATAGGGCAGGAGGAGAGTACATGTTGCAGCTGCACAATGTATGGAGAGCTCTACCCGACTACTTATAGCTGTCTTCTTGCTCTCCTTTTCTCTGATGAACTCGCTTACTTCCCGAGAAAGCTAGCCATAAAGCCCGTTGAGCTCGATAGTAAGTGTCGGAGGAGCACTTGAAATCGTTTCTCTTGCTGTCTAATTATCAGAGAGCATCAGTCAAGGGGTATGGGGTGGAACCGCACTACTCCATGAGAGAATAGCGACGCGAGGAGCGGGAGAACTGCATCTATCTCTAACAAAGAGAGAATGGGAAGAACATGGGCACTTGTTGATTGGTACCTCACCCTTCTGGACGATGGAAGAGAGAAGAATAACTTTCTATTACGTGTCACGTTCTCTTCAGCTAAGCATAGCCAGGGGAGACTGCTGGTGCCCGTGTATCGCTTAAATGGTTTAAAGAGGAGAATAATGAACGCTTGCCTTAAGCGCAAGGAAGCAGAACAAGGGAGGGCGAGGGCGAAGAGAAAGAAGAATGAACATCGTCGTATCTTACAGGAACATCATGGAGGCGCTAATGAGGAAGCACTATTGCTGATTGGTGCTCCCCGTCAACAGCTCGCCCAAGGGAGGAGAAACTTGACTGGGCTTCTTTTTCGAGAAAAGAGAGGGTCGCTCTATTTTAGACCTGTGGCTTGAACCCTCGGCGCTGTTTGCGTTGGTCTCTATCGGCCTCACTGTCACTGTCTGCCCACTCCCCTTTGTAGCTCCTCGGGCCCCAAACTTGTGCTGAAAGCGACCGAACGGGTCAACCAACATCTTGAATACTTCTTGCTCCATCTAAGAAATGTAATCATGGGCAAAGACCCGAGCGCGTGTCATCAACAAGCTATCCAAGATAGTGTGGATGAATAATATAGGGCTAAAATACCTTGTCAAATATATTGAGAGGTAGCCTTCCATCCTTGGTCTCTGCAATGGCTGACTGGGCATTCCTTATGGTCTCTTGCCGCGCGCCTGCACTGACGTTGATTTGCAGATTGGCACCTTCCTTCACATAAGTGTCGCATGTCTTTTGAACGAACTCCACAGCTTGGCTGGGGTTGCTAGCTATCTCCTTTCTATAAAGCTCAAGCTGCATGATGAACAGCATATTCTCCACCGCGAACTCTCGAACTAGAGGTTACCAATGATGTCAGCAAGGGGGCAACAAGGAAGAAGCAAGTAGGGAAGTGGAGGAAAGCAGAGTTGTCGTGAACGCTTGATCATGTAGGCTCTGGTGCCACAGAGCAGGTAGGGGAGATGACGCTAGACAGGAGGAGGTGGCTAGAAGGAAAGAGTGAGCAGGAATTTACCGAGGTATTTCTTGAACTTGTTCTGGAGCGTAGTGTTTCCTTGAAGAACGTCTTTCAGTTCGCTCGCGTTATTGATTTTAATCTGGGGAACGCCTTCACCATCATCCTCCCCTTCTTCGTTTGCAGCAAAGCTGGAGCTGCGCTTGGAGGCAGCCGAAGTGCCTGCGTTGATTAAACGAGAGGCCGAATGGCGTTTGGTGGCGACGTTATGTGCTGCCCTGGTGATGTTGTAGGGCAGGTGGTACATATAGTTGATGCAGAAAATAACTGCAAATATGAGCTGGGATAGCGCCGCCAAGTCGTACCATAGCTGGGCGTGGTCTATGAGGTTGGGAACAAACTAGAGGCCACACAAGAGGATCACTTTTAGTTGTTCACGAATGATTAGCATGGCAAGGATGTAGCACGAGGATCTGCGGCCGTTACATACAGGCGCATACGATAAACGAGTGCCACGGACCTGCTTCAGCCAGAGTGGAAGCTCTATGAACAGGTAGGCGCGTTTGTTGATGACAGCGATGCGGTTATAGAGATGTCTCATTGGAAAGGACTCCTTCACTTCCTTGTAGAGGTCTGCCACCTTTTTCATCAGCCCCAAGACTAGATAGCCATTCAGTATCCTGGCCACAAACTACAAAGCACACAACACAAGTATGAGAAGAAGGGCCAAGCAAAGGTGTCCTACAGCTTTAAGGACTATTATCGAAGCAAGTACCCTTTGGGGCAACGCGAAAATACTATGACATGGGCTTCCTCCGCTATCCATAGTTCAAAAATTATGCGGAAGGAAGAAAGTCCCACGGCTGCATGGTGATCATACCTGAGCCGTAGTGAAGGAGGAGCAGCGTGGATCAGAAACGGGGAGATTCAGCTTCTCAGTATCTTGCAGCAAACGGGTGAGCATGCCGAAGCTAGTCAGCACAGCAGTAACAGAGACCACCATGACGTCAAACTTGATGGTCCTGCTCTCAAAAGAAGTCCGTTGAGCGGCAGAGGAAGACGTTAGGAAATAGAAAAAAAGAAGAAGCCAAAACGGCAACCACGTATTCCAATGACCGTAGCCCTAGAAAGGGGAATGAGCAGGTAAATGTGCGGGCAAGGAGAACGATGCTATACTGAAAGTCTTCAATCATTGGAGGAACTGAGGCCCGATCCGTTGACCACATACTTCAGTAGCTCTCTTTGCCTGACAAACCAGTTATTCTGCTCCCCTTTTTCTAGTGCATACTGAGAGTTGTACTGGATGAAGGCTCTGAAGGTGATCGAAAACGCAACTCCTACAGTTTGTCATTCAACGGGAGTCAGGTGGCGCAGCTGCTTATCAATGTCAATAGTAAATATTGGAGTGAAGAAGAAAAAGAGAAAGGACCAAAGTGCACCTTTGCAGGAGGAGTGAGCCAAGGAAAAGAGAGACAACCGACGCTCCCGGAGGAGACAATAAAGGGGGACAGCGCCGCGGTTGCTCTTCCCTCCGGCTATGCTTACCTGCGGCCACTAAGTATGTCCAGCTGCTAATAATGATATGCAGCCAGCAAGGCATGGAAGGAATGAGTAAGGGGTGAGAGTAAGCGAAGAAACTCACGGGGGTGACGCCGACCATGGCAGCATTCACCGGAACAAAAAGCAACGAGACAGGAAAGACCCGGCGATAGCGCACAAGGCGGAATATTACGAAGCTGGCGAAGGAGGTGAGTCCAATAAGGTAGAGAACAGAGAAATAGAATGCCCAGTCGCCTGTTGTCTTGCTAGGGTAATTCATCACACAGGGATTGGGCAGGTATGATGTAGACTTGCAGCTGGATATCCCAGGGAAAGGACTGGCAGTCGAGGGCGAGAGTGAGCTACCCTCATCTGCAGCAGGTACAATGCCATCAGTCAGGCCACCAGGGTCAACCGAAGAGAAGAAGGCGGTGTCCATGATGTTAATGTAAGGGGCTGTTCCTCTTCTGCTTCTGCTGAGGAGTCGATGCTGTCCAGGACCAATGAGTGGTGCTTCCGCCTGCGCGGCAAGAAGGAAGATGTCACGTTGTTGATTGAGTAGGGCCCCGTTGCAGACAGACTCCGAGAAACCTTTTATCTTGTGCTAGGTAGTACGTCGCCGTGCTGAGTGCCATCTCTTGGGTGGTGCTTACGTAGCTAATTGGGACAGTAAACCCGCCACAGGCCCCGTCATCACAGAAGCTCGTTATTAAAGAACAACCTGCAGCAAAGTCTGCGATGAAAGGAAGAGACCAGGCAGCTATTATCCTACCAGTCTGCCCTCCCTCCATGGTCGGCCCCGAGCCAACAGCTGAGACTCCTCTTCTTTCAACTTCTATAAGGAGGAGGAGAGAGGTAGGCAAGGCAAGATGACGGTGATCAATGGGCGGGGTGTGGTTCCTATCTGTGCACTGTGTATGTTCCCTCTGGCTGAGCAGTGCACTTGGCTGCCAGCGCAGATCACCGCCACTGCGTGAGGAAGATGGCCCGCGTAACGGACTGGGGTGGGTGGGTGTCATCAGTGCAAGCGCTATGACAGCCATATTACTCCTTCCCACTCACTCCTCTTCCTTCACGTTCTGGTGGGTATGATTGCTTTTAGGTCCCCAATAACCCAAGATATTCTAAAATTATTATGGAAGCAACTGCAAACTTTGGACTCCCTGTCTCATTTTTCCTTTTCCGTGTACTGTATTTGTAAAACTACCGCACACCAGAACTCATAGAGAATAATCTCGAGTCAATTTAGCATTGGACGGGAGCTGCCAATGACTCAATATCGTCGCTTTATCGTCCTCTGTACAAAGACAGAAACCTCACCTCCAGGGTAGTGCTGTCTTTTCTACTTCCTGACAGGCAGCTAGAGGTCAAGGCCTCCCATCATTCCTCCTCATGCTCAGGGAAGACAAGCTGGCGTCCTTCGGCTATCCAGCGCAATAGCAGTCTAGACGCACTTCTCAAGGACAGAAGTAGTGGCAGATATGTTGCCCGGGTGTGGATCACGGGTCGCCGCTGATGACGCCCTCTGAAGAAGAACTACTGCTGCTTCTCTAGTTGAATGAAGGGAACTCGATGACAGACATCACCTTCTCGATATGGACTGGACATACAACAGTCTTTGCTTGATACATGTGCTAAGGACACTTGAGAGCTACCGCCTTATTTTTTATCTCGCTTCCTACTCTGTCATTATCATTAACTCTGTGGTTCTTGTCTAGCCGCGAAACTCCTCCCCCTCTATCCTCCTCAACCTGTCGCTGCTGTGGCTGCACTTCCTTTTTCGACTTCTCTGTGCCCTTCGCTGGTGGTCATCTGTCTTACTCGAAAGGATCATACTGGTAAACTGACTGAAGCGGGAGATGCATAGAAGAACCCGGCGTCATGTGTGAATAAGTAAGATAAGGATAATGCTACTGGCTTACAGTTGTGACCATCTACTCAACCTCCTCCTCAGAAGAGTGTCTATTCTGCCCTTCAATCTGGAGAGATCAAGCTCAGTTCTCCTCCTACAAATTTCAACTACGGGTGCGAGCCCCAACTGAACTATGAGGGAGCTGCACTTGGAAGAAGAACGTCTTCTTCTGATGTCTTAGGAGCTAGTGCTACTCCTAAAGAGGATTGCTTTTGCTCATCATCTCCCCTACTGGAGGCGATACCTTTGATGCCTTCCGCACTACCAATGCATGGTTTGTGGAGGCGATACCTTTGATGCCTTCCGCACTACCAATGCATGGTTTTCTTTCACGCCCTGTGAAATTTTCTCAATCCCTTTTCTGTCCCGTGGTTGTACTCTGGTTGTGCTCTTCTTTCCTCCTCTACTTCGGGCTTTATGTTGGAAACGTCCAAAAGGATCCACTAGCATCTTATAGACTTCGTGCTCCATCTGTTCACGAAGCGGAAGGGGTGGAGATTCTTTAGCGTTAGGAAAAGAGAGCTTCACAAGTATAAGACAGCTATAGTTCTTCCGCACCTTGTCAAAAATCGTGACTGGAAGAGTCCCATCCGTAGTCTTCGAGATAGCCGTCTGCATTTCCGTTGATGGATGTTACCAGCCGCGCACCGGCACTGACGTTGATTTGCAATTTGGCGCCTTCTTTGACGTAGCTCTCGAATAGACTCTGCACAAACTCCACTGCTTGATCTGACTTCCACGCTATTTCTCGCTTGTAAGTCTCTAGCTGCATAAGAAAGAGCATGTTCTCCACTGCGAACTCCTGCACTGCGCAAAGATGAATACATGGACATAAAGATCAATCGTGGCAGGAAGCAGGAGTGGTAAACGGTAGCTAGCACGGGAAGGACGAGATGAAAGGGGGAAGAGTGCACAGGTGCTCCCAAATTAAATTGCCACAAAGTAAAGGAAGCATCCATAGTGACTGCGTACCCAGATAACTTTTGAACTTGAGCTGCAGTTGAACATTGCCCTGAAGCAGCTCACGAAGTTCTGTTGCATTGTTTATCCTGGTTTGGGGAACATCTTCGTCCTCGTCATCGTCCGGAGCTGAAAAACTAGCCTCACGCCCGGATGCATCACTGCTGCTGGCGATGGGCAAATAGGTAGCAGAGAGGCGCTCCGTAGCTACAAGGTGAGCTGCTTTGGTGATAGTGTATGGGACATTGTAGAGGTAGTTGGTGCAAAAGACAATAGCAAAGATGATCTGGGAAAGCGCCGCCAGGTCGTAGAAAAGCTGCGCGTGGTCTATAAGGTTCGGTACAAACTGCCAGTAGTAGGTGGATAGAAGAGTGAATGGTGGTTAGGGGTCTTCCTTTTTTTTTGCTGGAGGAGAGGATGGCATAATACTCCGTCGTTGCACTCCTCGAAACCAATGGAGAGGAAGGCAACAAGGAAGAACAGCACGACCCTTATTACGCATGTTTCTTTACTAACCTGCTTAATCCACAGAGGAAGCTCTAAGAACAGGTAGAATCGTTTATTGATGGCGGTCGTCTTTGTGTACAGAGGACGCAGCGGGTAGGATTCCTTCACGCTCTTGGAGAGATCTGTGACTTTCTTCATCAGTCCTAAGACCAAGTAGCCATTCAGGATCCGAGCAACGAACTGCATAAGGACAGCTCAGCCAGCTACAGGGATTCAGTGGACCTGTGCAGTGGTGAATGAGGAACACCTTGGGTCTGACACCGGTAGAGTCAGCTTGTCAGAATCTTGGAGAAGTCGAGTGAGCATGCCGAAGCTAGTGATCACCGCGGTAAATGAGACAACCAACACATCAAACTTCACGCCCCTAGGAAGGATACGAAGTCAGCCAGGAATAGGGCGCAGTGATAGCATAAGAAACGAACTTACTTTAGAATGCCCCTGTTCCTAAGATACCAGTTGTTTATGTCGCCCTTCTCTAATGCATACTGCGCGTTGTATTGGATAAAACCTCTAAAAGTGATGGAGAACGCGATCCCTAGAGGAGCCCCATGTGAGAGGGAAATCAGCCTACGATGAGTCAGCTGCTGGGAGGTAGGCGGAACGCTATTCTATTACTCACCTCCTGCCACGAGGTATTGCCAGTTGCCAATCAGAATATGCAACCAGCATGGCATGGAAGGAATCAACAGAGCATGAGTATAAGCAAGAAAGGTAACCGGGGTGACACCAGCCAGGCCTGCGTACACCGGGACATAGAGCAGGGACACGGGGAAGACTCTGCGGTAACGCACAAGCCGGTAAAGTAGAAGACTGACAAAGGAGATGAGAAAAGTCAGGTATATGACAGAGAAGTAGAAAGCCCAATCTCCGGACGTTTTGATGGGGACATTCGTCACACAAGGATTAGGCAAGTAGATAGTGGATTCACAGCTTTCTATGTCACTCGGAGGGTTTGATATAGTTAGAGTCGGCGATGAGCTGCCATCGACTGCAGCGGCTCCATCGTCCTTGAGGGAGAATATTTCAGTTGAGTCACTGGGAAGGGGCATCAGATTCATGCCGGCGTAATGAAACCGCGGCCGGGTCAACGACTCGCACTAAGCACTTGCGTGCCTGATCCAAAGAGCTGAATGCTGACAATAGTATTGACTCACTGAACCGCCACCCATTGTTCCTGCTGTTTCCCAAGCGGAAATGCCAACTCTGAGGCCGGCAAACAGACCGGCAGGAGCCGAGGCCACTTTAAGTTCTTCGCTCTCTCCCTTTCCCGTCCTGCCCAAACACATTTCTTGCAGTCCACTGGAGCCAAGTGGAGGCATGAGCATACTGGCCTCTAAAAAGAGTACTACTCGTACCTGCAAAGCTGGTCGGCACCGACAAGAGCGGTAGAGCTGATGTTATTGTGGGAGCGTGAAAAGGGAGGGAGGAGTAAGAAGAAGATCCGTCCATCTCCCTTCGCTTCAAGGCACACTGGACCAAGGACGGAGCTCGACTGACGGAGTATGCTGACGGAGTGCACTCAGCAGCTACTGCCCCAGCACACAGGCTCCGGTCCGGGACGACAGGCGTAACGGACGGGGTGGATGGGACAGGGCTTCTCCTGGGCTTAATGCATGACCCACCCGAGGTTATGGGGGAAAGATGGGTGGAGAGGGAACAAGGTGTGCTACTCATTTACTTGTGTGCTTGGGAGGATGAGGAAAGGAGGTTGCCTGTCTGCCTGCTGCTGGTGATGGGAGACAGGAAGAGCAGGCAACAGGGTGCCGTCTTTCTTCCTAGCAACGCGATAGACAGCTGCAGTGGCCTCTGAACAGAAGCTGCCCATTTTGCTGCTAAAGGCCTTTCGTGAAAGCGACAACAGAATACCTTATGTTACCTTCTTGCACCAGATACTCTCCAGACATAGACATCCACGGCGATGAGCATGTGCGCTGCTGACTCACGCATTAGCGACCGGAAATAGCTTGCTCATTGGAGAAGTCAATGATATACTCGCACTCTGTTACAGTTTGTTCTAATGAACGCTTGCAGCGCTGTTTGTGGCCGGACCATCGGAGGTCCTTGTCCCATGATCCGGAAGGGAAGGGGTGGAAGAGGTGGATATCCTAGACAATGCACTGCTATTACGTTCTGCCTTGAGAGAGAAACTACTATGATCATCGTTTGTTTTCACCAGCCATCTGCCTCCGTTTTTTATGGTATTACAAGTCAAAGGAGCGCAGACGACCAAGGACAGCCTTAGGGTAGATGAATGTCGTGACTCAGTCCACCGTGAAAAGTAGAGCAGACGAGAACTCCGGCCGCTGCTATTCTGCCCGTTCTTCTTTGCTATTGAACCAAGGCTGATTCATATGGGCGTGCGAAGACGCCTCAGCGGGCGATGCAAAAGCTCAGCTAAAATCACGGATTGATGGGACTACAAACGGGAAGGAAGACGATTAGCACAGGCCACCCTTGGCCATCAGCTGCTGCGCTTACGGATACGTCATTAGCGCAAGAAAAAACTTCTTACAATCATTAGGGAGTGAAGACGAAGAGCTCTGGCGCTGACCGCTGACGATATTAGAACAGACGAAGCTAGGAAGAGGTCGATTGACAACGGAAATGCCTATCATAGCTTACTGGGGAACATTAGTAGTGTTTTGCATATCTACAGAGGTGGGATTTCCAACTGCACCATCTAACGTTCAATTGCTTAGTTCCTCTAGATCTTTGTCGGTAGCTATAGCAGCAGGCAACATGTCTAATAGACTTCCAGAAGCCCCGCGTACCTTCACCGTGCAAGGTGAGTTCATGTGCGATCTCTCTGATCTCAAGTGGCTATAAAGTCGTAAAATATCAAGGCTCGGAGGTAGCCGAACATCCCGTTGCCGTTAACTACCTTTCCTTCCCATCATGATATCGCCCACCGGTGGCGATACCTTAGAAGTTTTCCGCCCTATTAGTTGTTGACCAGTCTTGTCTCCGGATTGACTGCCTCCATTGTTGAGAGCAGTCCGGTCACGACGTACCAACCGGCGCGCTAACAGA